>WBNO01027563.1:878999-906513 GCA_013400575.1 Peucedramus taeniatus | reverse complement strand
GCGGGACCGCGCCCCGCGCGCCCCCGCTGCGCGCCCGTCTCCGCCCTGGGCCGAGGGGCCGGCAGGGAGAGGTTACGAGGAGAAGTTTCGCACCTCGAGTCGCTGGAGCCTTTCCCGCTGCCTTTGCTTCCCACCGCCCCGCGGCTGCGCTCCCAGCCAGCCACCCCTCAGGCAAACCCATCCCCACAGGGACTTTTTCAACCAATTACGCCAGAATAAGACCATTTACTTTCGGTTTAATACTTTTTACCGATAGTAACGTGTGCGCTGCAGAATCCTCAGCAGTAACGTAATCTCAGCAGCCCACTCACTCAGCGGCTTCTCAGCCGCAGGAAAACAGCACTGAGCCGGGATACCCAGCTCCCTCAGCCGGGATACCCAGCTCCTTTAGCCGGGATACCCAGCTCCTGTAGCCGGGATAACCAGCTCTCTCAGCCGGGATACCCAGCTCCTTTAGCCGGGATACCCAGCTCCCTCACCCGGGATACCCAGCTCTCTCATTTGGGATACCCAGCTCCTGTAGCCGGGATACCCAGCTCCCTCACCCGGGATACCCAGCTCCCTCAGTCAGGATACCCAGCTCCCTCAGCCGGGATACCCAGCTCCTTTAGCCGGGATAACCAGCTCCCTCAGCCGGGATACCCAGCTCTCTCATTTGGGATACCCAGCTCTCTCAGCCCAGTCCCGTGGCTGGGGCTTCCAGGCACCTTCTGTGCTTTATTCCACACCACCATGAGCAAGAAGACACCAAACCACTGTGGTGAGGCTGTGGCTGCAATACCACAACCACATGAGCTCTAAGCTTTGTTTAGAAAACAAAATCAGAGAAGAGAAAATAGGGATACTATAGAACCATGGAATGGTTTGAGTTGGAAAGAACCTTAAAGATCATTCAGTTCCAATTCCCCATGCCCTGGGCAGGGACACTTTCAGGAACACCAGGGTGTTCAGAGCCCCATCCAGCCTGGACATTTCAAGTGATGGGGCATCCACAGCTGCTCTAGGCAACCTATGCCTCATCATCCTCAACAGTCAAAAATTTCTTCCTTATATGACTTATATTAAACTGACACCCTCTGTCAGTTTAAAGCCCTTCCCTCTTGTTCTAAAGTCCTTCTCCAGCTCTCTTGTAGCCCCTTTAGGGACTGGAAGGTGCTATAAGGCATTCCTGAAACTTTCTCTTCTCCTGGTTGAACAAGCCCAGCTCTCCCAGCCCGTGTTCATAGCAGAGGTGCTCAGCATCAGCCATGGGCAGGACAGAGGGCAGGGGCATGCTTGGGCTGTCCAGCACCACCTCCTCTGGCTCCTGCCCAAAGCCACCCCTCTGTGTGCAGGTCAAAGTGTCCAAGCAAACATTAAGGTTGTGTCACAACCCATCCTTGGGGGTTTTACTACTGCCTGGTCGAGTGAGTCAATAACAAAGCAAAAGCAAAGCCTTTGGTGGCTCATTCCCTGCCAGCAGAGTTCAAGCAGCAGCAAGGCACAGCAGAGAGCAGCAGCAAACAGGGTCTGCCCTGGCCTGGTGGCCCAGGGTCAGAGCCAGCCCTGCATCTGTGTTCAGAACCTTGCTGAGCCAACCCGCTTGGAATGTCTTCGTCCCTCTCCCCCATGACTGAAGAGCACTCAATTTTGAAAAAAAAAAAAAAAAAAAAAAAAAAAAAAAAAAGAGGGTATTAAACAAAATTATCAAAATCCTGCATTCTTGAATTGTTGAAGACAGCGTTTTGGCTTTGATATGATCTTTTGGATTCCTTTTGACACTCTGCACTGAATTCTGCATCATTTACACAGAGAAAATATTTTCTCTGTGTAAACCAAATAATTTTGTTCATGGACTTTCAGCTGCTCTGCTCAGGACATACCTGCAGACAGGAGTAAAGTCAACTCTCATGAACATATCCTTTCACCTTCACTCTGCTCTTCTCTGTCAGTTTTGCATCATTTACAAGATGCTCTCAGGAGTGTTTCAGCTGTGGAAAACTTGGATGTGACTTCAAAGGACCCGAACTTCACATAAAAAAGTCTTGGCAAGAGCACCAAAGCTACCCAAAAAAGATTTTGGCGTCACACTTAAAAAAGCCTTGCTCACAGAGCAGTGCGAGGTAAAGGGGGTGTAACATTTCATGAAACGAATGCAACTGGAAAAACATAAAAAGAGCTTTTTATCTGGCCACTTTTTTTGGTGTGTGATTTATACCTGCAAAAATCAGTCTTTTTCCACAGCCTAAACTGACTGTCCTAGACAGGAAGGTCTGCAGAGCTCTGCCAGACATGTGTGCATCTGCATAGCTGCAGCAACTAATCGTCTGTAAGAAACTTAGAAGAAATTATGATAGATGTAGTGAGCAACTGTTTTCATCACTGGAGTGATTTAGATGAATGATCTTCAGGCTGTTTCCTCCCACCTTCCTGCTAAATGGACTCTTCACTGCTTCAATTAAGACAAGGCAAACACTCTAGGAAGCAGTGGCAAGGGAAAAAAAATGAAGGCAGAGGTATCAATGAGACCTTTTTAATTACACTTTACCAGAACTGCTGACATAAATCACGCTGAAATAAGAGTATCCCCAGTGTGTTAGAGGAATTTAGGCTCATTTGATTGTGCAAGGATCATGAATGTGATCGCAGGAGAAGGCACCTGAATTAGGGTCAGAAACCAGAACTCTTCAGCACCTGAACCACACTAGGGAGAGCAGGTGCATGCATGCCAACAGGAAGACCAAGTACAATGTAATCAGTGCAAAATATTCAAGCAGCATGAATGCACACTCCTTGTGCAGAATTGTCACAGCTTTGCTAACAGGGAGGCAGAGGGGGAGTGCCTGGCACCCTCCTGCCATGCCTGTCTCAGCAGCCCTGTGCAGAGCATCACTCATCCCTCGCTGAGTGTGTCCAGGGGCACAAAACAACACCCCCATTTCACAACCCTACCTACCAGGGCACACAGCTTAGTAAGAGTTAATCCAGGTGTACTGTAATAAATGGAAGCTTACATAATTGAAAAATAGCTGAGGCATTAATCTTCCTTCTCGCTACCTTGAGTCCTCTTTGAAAAGATTATTTTGTCTTCAGAGACAGCTTTAATGCTACTTAATGAATTGCTTATAAATGAAGAATTTTTTCCCCTCCTATACAGGGACAGGCTGACTACTACACTGATTGTCACAGAGACAATTAACTTTTGTCAAATATACAAAGATAATAGCTGTTCTCTACAAATACTACTATACTGAACTTGGCATATTTAAGGCCAATTTTTCTTGCTGTTTTGACTAAGCATGCTTAGTGACAGTGACATACCCATTCCCTTTAGCCAGACCTGGGCAACTCCTCATGCTTAGCAAAATAATTAGTGCCCCCCCTGGGCACCCACTGGAACAGGTAGGCTAGCACTGGATCAGGATTACCAGGTTGGAAATCTCAGAATTCCAACATGAGCTCATTCAAAGGTGTCTTGGTGTCCCACTTCAAAGGAGGGGGGAGACATGAAAAGAAAGGAGAGAGAGACAAAATCAGAGCCTCATCTTCCATGCTGCCTGTCTCAGTTGCAGACAGGGTGCAGACAAGCCATCTTTGATCTGTAACTCCCTCCTTGCAAAGACAGGCACCAGGACCACAGGGACCACGGGGCAGGTTAGTGGTTTCCTCACTGAAAATAACTCCCAGTGAGCTGCAAGGGTAATTTTATAGTCACTCCTGACACTGAGGTCCCCAAGCAGTAACACTCAGTTGTCTCCCTTGCCCATGTCCCACATAACACCTGCTCTGTTCCCCAGATCCACACAGGCAGGGCAAAGATGCTGAATGAAGCTGAACCCCTCTTCTCCCACTGCACCAGCCTAGCCAAGTACTTGTATTTATTCCTAACTAAAACAGCAGGCAATGAAAGCTGTAGTTTCTCAATACATGGGCATTTTGACTCAAGCAATGGCTTTTGGGGGACACAAAGCTCCTGGTGATGGGCAGAGCAGGTTTCCTCCACCCCTGAACAGACTGGGTGAGAGTGTAGAGGTCTCTGCTGCCTCCCATATTGGTACCAGCAGCCTACAGGTGTTGAATGTCACGAGGATGCAGTGCTCAGCCAGTGGAGAGCTTCAGCACATGCCTTTCCACTACAGTCTGGTTTATTTGTTTAAGATTCTGATCTAGAGCCCAGACAGTGGAAGTTCATTCCTTGGTGCAGTCTAAGACTCACTGAGCCCACAAAGGGGGCTAAAATCAGTAATTTAGTCCTGCCATGCATCATGACTATTAGCATAAAAATAATGGCAAACACCTTCCCCCCCCCAATCTCAATTCTGCCCTTAAATCCAGCACGTGGCCAGGAGGCAGAGTTATCTCCAAACCATTACCTACAGGGGGATCACTACTGCCCACCTGCAGCTCTCTAGCCAAGCATACACAGCAGTTGTTGCTCTCTCCCAAACTTTTCTCTCGTCCAGTTGGGCTGTGCAGCTACGTGCAGAGGCGACACAGCTGCACTGTGCACGGCGTAAGAGAATCCCAGTCCTGGGAAAAACAGCACTGCCTGCTTCAGTAATAAATAGATGAATGCAGCAGCTTGCCCTGAGCTGCCATCACAGAGGAGATCAACAAACAAGCAGCTCTATTTATGCTGTCGTGCTTGCCTAGAAACTCCAGACAAACTAATAACCCCGTGTTCAGCCACTTCCCCTCTTTGTCCCCAAGCAGCAGCCTGGCGCAGCGCGCACAGCCGCTGGCCCAGAACAGGCCTTTTTGTTCATCTCCACGAGAGCCAAACACAGGCCTGCTCATTCAGCCCAACTGCTTAATGCTGCAATCTAAATAAAAAGGGAAAGAAGGAAAACTCTGTATTCCTTTTGCACCCTGAATAATAAATGGCACCATCAGTGTTGCCTTGGGATGCAACATCGAACCACGTCCTTTGCTCCAAGATGAGATTTAAGAAGAATGACTTTGAGGCTGACTTGCCTTTTCAAATATCCCATTTTTTCCCCCACCTCAAACTCGAGGATGCAACATGAATGAAATCAGAATTAGCCTCGTTACAAACAAGCAAGGTGGGGGGGCTGACCTAGATTCACTCTGCTTCTTGGAAAGAAGTGATGGCAAAAGTTTAAAACCTGTCATACGGGGCTGCAGCACATTTAGGTCAAAGTTTGTTGCCATCAAATCATGCTTTCTGAAAAGGCTTTTACTGGTGGGATGATTTGTATGGCAGCAGCTGAATTATGCATGGGATTTGTACAATCTCTGCTGGCAAATAAATATGTGTGAAGAAACTCAGGCTTTTTTCTGCAGCATCATCAGTGCCTCGCACCCAGCTCTGCATCCCTGGGGACACACGTGCTGGCCTTTGTGGTAGCTCTCACCAACAGCTACATTGGGCAGCATCCCATGGCTGGAACCAGTTTTGCTGCAGGTCTCAAGATGCTAGGGCAGGATGAGGGATTTTGCAGAGACTTTACTTAATCCTACCCAAAAAAAAAAAAAAAAGGCAAATTAGAGGGCCTGGTTGCTGTGTAGGCTGCTCAGGGAGGATGTTCAGATGACAACTGAGAGGTAGCATGGGACTCTCCCAGGTGACAATCATAACTGAAGGAAAGATATGGAAATGGTCCAGCTGGTGGTGTTTGTTAGGGGGAAAAACCATCAGGGAAGGATTTAATTGATGTATTTAATAGCTAACAAAACTTAAAGAATTAAGTGTTTTCTATCCAAGTAAGAAACTTCTGCAAATCAATATAATGGAAAGAGAAGAAAGCTAGTTCATGACAGACCAGTCCCCTCACCCCATTTCAGTCCCCCCACCCCATCTGTGTTCAAGATCTGCCTTTGACTCAAGCAGAAGAAGGACCGCTCATTCTCCTCACACCATCCCCCAATGTGTGTGCTCAAGTGAGGTTGGGGCAGACTTTTCCCTTCCACAGAAACCTCTTGGGATGGTAGGAGAAAAAGAGGGAGAAAAAAAGGAGCACTTCATACTTTTTGTAATTGAGATTCCTCACCCAGTCCCTTTTCCTACTATTAGAAACCGAACTCAAACCCATTCCTGCTCCTTACAGGTCTCCTTTCACCATTCCCTTTCCAGCCCATCCCTTTTGCCCCAACATGCTGTGCACAGAAAAATCTCACTGTTCTCACAGTTTCCCACATCAGCACCTACAGGGATGCTGGCTGAGTTGCTCTCAGTTTTCCTAGTGCAACTCTCACAGCCTCTCTCACCTCGCTTTCTCTCCCCTTACTTCCCCCTCCTCCAGCCTAGGGTTCATCCCAGTTAGAGATCAGCTGCAGGAATCAGGCCAAACTTTTGGAAACATCAGGGTATTACCCAGTTCACCACCACCTGTATGTGGAGAAGGGACCTAAGTTTATCCACTGACTGTGCAGGGGGCACAGTGTGAGATGGAAACTGCTGAGATGCTCTGGGGACTCTCCCCTTCACATTCCCTGCCTCCCCAGCCCCCATTTGCATTTGGATGCACACCCACCTGCAAACATTCTGTCCACACCACGTCCAAGCTGCTTCTCCAGCTGGGCATGGCACAAGCCATTGCCATTGGCAGTTGCTTTCCAATGCTAAGGCTGAAATTCCCATGGTTGTCCTCTTCAAGGAGAGAAACAACTGCCTTAAAAAAGAAGACAAGGAGCTTTCCCTTTCCTGGAGCAGCCCCTCCTGCAGCCTGGATTATGACTTGAGCAAACTTCAGGAGCACTTGGCACTAAGCATCTTGCTAAAAGGCAGTGATGTAGGAAGGACAGTGCCACACTTTGGAGCTCTTAATTATGTCCCAAGCAGCACCTCAGCACCTGCAGTAATGAGGGCTCAGCTACACCCACGGCTGTTAGTGAGATCCTGTTTTACTTCATCCTCATTATGGGAAACAGCCTGCTCAGATCCAGCAGCCGTGGAGATGTTTCCTCTCATGAAGCAGATTGCCTTCCCCTGTCAATTACGAGCAGAGAGCTCGACAGCCCTGTGCAAATTGCTGGGTGAGAGCATGAATAGCAGGACATGAGAACCGATTACAGCCGTGGTGGCAGGCTTGCTTAAAAACACCTGATGGGAACAGGAAGGTCAAGAGTAATAAAAAGCAGAGAGGTGATGGTGGCTGGCACAGCAGTGCTGTGGAGCCAAGGGGGATGTGTGGTACCTACCTGCCCCTGCAGAAGTGCATGCCATCCACAGTGGCAGTGTGGTGGAGTTAACAGAGGGGCTGCAGCCAGTTGACTCCACAACCAAAGTTTTTTCTGCAGTGAAGAGATTCCCTTTCCTCAGGCTCTCACTTTGGTACAGATCAGCAATGTGCAGCCCACAGATGGGAAACTCCGTATCCTTCAGGGAAACGGAAATGATTCTCTTCTCCTGCTGTACTCCCACTAAAAGCTCTGATTTCACTGGACAATCCAGCACACCTGCAAAGCTCTGCAGCATTCCCAAGAGGCGAGCAACCAGGTCTCTGGGCTGAGGTTGCACACAATCCTTCACCCAGTGCACAGCACTGGTGCTCACACTGCCCACAGCAGCTGCTCTTACCTGAGGAAGCCCAGGGTTAACTTCCATCATGGACAGACTCTTGTCCTGCTGGGTGCCCATTCCAGAGAACAGGATGAGAACGTGTGTGTGGATTTTAACCAGTGGTCTTGAAGATGGTTTGTTCAGCCATACAGACCTTGCTGACTCCTCCTGGGCATGCTTCGCAGCCCTGTTGCCCTGCTGGGACCCCAGGGGTCCCTGGAGCCTGACTTTACTCCTTCCTTTGGGCAAGGAAGGGGCAATGTCTCTTCTGTCTATGGGTCAGCCCAGGGTCAGGAACAATTAAGGAAAGGAACAACTTTCCTGCAGCAAACAGCCGAGTGCCCACCTTACAAAAATCACTTTGCTCTGGCCTATAATACATCACTGCTCGTGAACTTCTACTGGTCTTCAACCCACTCCCCACTGCCTGGTCTGATCTTCAGTGGCCCCTGTATCTTCAGCCTGCCACTGTAAGGTCAACACCAACACCCAATGTATGGGTGAAGTACCACTCATGTTTGCTCTGTCCCACCCATCTCTTCGATAGCTCCATCCAGAAACCTCCTCTGGGCATCAGCTGTGCACACTCACACCCATCAGTGTTTTTGCAGGCTCTGCAGGAGGGTATGGATTCCTGCTCATAAAGCAAGTCTGTCTGAAGGAAATCTATTGTTTTTGCCTGGGTGGCCTTTGAAAGTGGGCCTGTCTGTGCCCTGCAGATCCATTCTTCACCTTTCCACTCTGCTGCCCCCACTGACCCACTGGGGCTGCTCACCCGCCTCACCCCTGCCCCTCTGCTTTCCTTCTAGACCCTGCAGGCAGAGCTGCCTGTGATTTATTCACTTGTATTTAATTCTGCTAAGTCATAGGCACCAGAAATCTGCAGCTGGCAACTCCAGGCTGCTTTCCAGCTTCTCCATCCAGACCTGCCAGCAGACATTTTCAGTTTTGGTTCTCAGATCTCCATTACAGTCTGGTCTCAAAACAGTGGATCCACCAACCCTCCAACTGTGCACGTTCAACTCCACAGCCTTAAAGCTGCTACAAATGAGCTGCAAGCTCCTCCTGCTCCTCAAGAGAAGAGGGTATCCTCCAGTGTGTCTTTCTTTGGCAGAGATTGGTATCCTTCAGATCTCCTTAGCACAGTTTGGTGCCTGGTTTTCCCGTCCTCCCCAGTTGTAGGCTCATAAGCAAAGACAGCTCTCTTCAGATCTCGTGATGTTAAAGCTCTTCTTTATCAGTAACTCCACTTACCTCTGCAACAAGGTGCTTGAATTTCTGCTGCTTTCCTAAAAAATTAAGGTACGCTGAGCTGTAGGTGCATCCATCCTCCTGCTGCCTTTCCCTCAGCTCCTCACTCTTGGTTGTGCTCTGCCCTTCCCACAGGCATTTCTTAATAAAACCAGGCCCAGGTTTTACTCAGGCATGGGAAAGAAATGAGAGCTTTGGTTCATACCTCATAGGAAAATCATTGAAAGTTGAACTAATAACTTTAGAGAACAGAAATGGGAAGAAAAGGGAAGGATTTGCATGTCTCAAGTCCCACTTTCCTAAAATCTGATTGAAGAGAGCAAATTTGGAGATGTTAAGTCAGTTATAAGGTTTAACAGGATTGTATACAGTTAAAATGAAACCCCCAGTAGATGGGATTACCTCCCCCAGTCAGAGTTTGTCCCTGCTCCCAGGCAGGGACTAAGTGCTCTCCCCAGGCACTGGGCACTCCAGCCTGGCATGCAGTGTGCACAAAAGAGCCTGGAGGAAAAGGCAAGGCTGCTGAAGGAAAGCTGGATGCAAATTAGATCTGTAATACAGAAAGCTTGAAATTAAATATAAATTCAACTACAGATAAGGTTGCCAGAGATATTTAGGATTTGTATGTGTACATTATATATATATACATATATATATACACATACACACATTCATATATATTTATAAAGACCAACAAATCCTATCTGTGTTCAACGTGGGCAAGATGTTGCTATAGTAATCTTAATTTTACATTCCTTACATTAAAAAGAAGATTGCAAGTTGTTTGGCACTCAGACTGTCTTTTTGTTATAACATGTGCTGCATTTAACCCAGTGGGACTCTGTTCTCTACCTCTTGGAACTATGGAAATAGAAATAACTACTAACAATAATGTCATCATCATTACATGGCAGCCTTGGATTCAGTTTCCTTTAAAAAAAAGGGGGGAAAAAATAAAGAGGCAGACAGATAAAGAAACAGCCTGTGCACGTCAGCATTGAATTTAGGCTTGGACATGACCATGTCCTTGAGGACAGGCAGAGACCCAGGGAGCCACAGTGGGAGCTGCAGGGGGAACAGGAGAGTCCTGGGTGGGAACGGGGCAGAAGGAGAGCACCTGCTTCAGATTTCATGTGTCACCAGCTGTAAATCAGAAGTGACCAAAGCCAGGAAAGGCACCAAATAGGTACCAAAAGGATAAAAATCCTAGTGAGGTACCTGTGCTGCAAACACACTGCCTGTGATGAGATGGGGAGCTTCTCCAAAAGCTGGCGTGGGACAAGGGGCTCTCTGCCCAAAATGGGGGTCTCTGCCTGTAGGTGGGGAACTCAAAATAAAATTTGAACAGCTCTCCCAAACCAGCCTCCCTGTCTGGTAGGAGCCCTGCAGGTTGGAGGGTGGCAAAGGGCACCTGGCAGGAAGGGGGCTGCAGCCCAGCAGCTGCACACAGCCTCAAGGCCACCCCCAACACCTCTGCCCCACAGCAGCTAACTCCCACCTTGGTCCCTTCTGCAAGGGGCTGGGGGCTGCATGGGGGGCTGCAGCCTCCAAAATCTGGGGACACAAGCCCTCCCAGGGAAGAGGACAGACAGCACTTTGTCTTCCTGGATTTGCTGGAGCTCGAGGTGGTACCAGCCCCGGGGAGGTGTGAGGTTGGGATCCGTGCAGCACATCCTGTGCTCTGCAGAGACAAGCGCTGACTTCGAACATCCCCATCTGACACCAGCTCCCAGGAGTGTTTGTTTTCTCCAGATTGATGGTGTTTACAACTCCAAGCATCTTCTCAGTCATCTGTGATCTCTGGCCGTGAGTGGGTCTCTTTGGGACATTGAATGACAAGTGTTGCTACAGTGCCAAGGAGATGGGACTCCCAACTGCCTGTGGCAGGCAGATCGCTGTGAAATCATGATTTATCTGGAGTTAGATTAAGTTATGTCTCTCTTTCCTGCCTGCCCTGCATACAGGTATGCTGTATTTCTTCCTCTAAACAGGAGAACGTGGGGCCATTTACCAGCAGCTGGAGGTCAGAAGGTGCCCAAATGTAAACTCCAGGACAAAGCTTGTCTGAGCATTTGAGGGACAGAGCTGACAAGTGACAAACAGCCAGAGCTGAGTTGGCTCTATTTTGGCTTACGCCATTGCTTGGGGAAATACAGGAAGGGAAAACAAGTGAATTATTGTCACCTTCAGACTTAAACAAATGGAGGCTTCAAACAAAATTGCATTGCTTAGACGTTCAGAGGGGGAAATATTTACCTCGCGTGCAGAAATAAATGTTAAAGTTTATGAGTCACATAAAGCCTTTTTATGCTGAAAATCCCTTCTGGATGAGAATGGGGATATTTCTCATTGTGATCTTGATCCATCCAATTTATTTGTGGATCAAAAGGATCAGTGAGGGCCTTATTCTGCAGAAGATCTGGCAATGGGAAAAGTTCTTCCAGTGGGGGCTGGATGCCCCCCTGTTTCTGCCCATCCTGACTCACACAGGTACCTTTCCCCACCCAGAGAGGCCCCATCGCCCCTGGCAGGAAAAGCTCTGGTTGCCTCTTTGCACTGAAGGTTTTTGGCTGTAATAACAGGTCTGCTCTGTCATACGGTTGCTCCCCAGGGCCAGGGGATGGAGTGGGGCTTCTCCAAAACCCCCTGTTCACAGGCAAAATCAGGCTTTGGAGGAACACAAGGTGCAGAGCAAGGTGGAACACAGGAACTGGCAGGCCAGGCAGGAGGAGGCTGCTCTCTCTCTCTCTCTCTCTCTCTGAGCACCCACCTTGCCAGGGCACAGGATGCCAAACACTGGCATTCACACCTCTTCCCTCAGCATGTGAGAGGGAGGTGCACCAATGCATGGAATAATGGATGAGACAAAGAGGTGCAACCCCAGCCCATGGGTGCACTATTCCTGAGCTGCTGGCACCACATTCCAGGGAGACAGACAGCAGCAGATCCTGGGAGAGGCAAAGGCAGGAAAAACTCATTCATATGCAAAGGGTTTAGATCTTGGGGAGACTGGCAGTGAGCTCATGCAGCACAGAATGAGTCTGCCCAGAGTTCTCTGCCTTTTGGAAAAAGACATTGCTGCTGCAGGAGCCTCAGGCCTTGTGGAAAAACCACCATTTCCTTCATTGGTGATGATTTATTTGGGAAGAAGCCTCATTTTTCACTGATCGTATTAGGAGCACAGAATGGATTACAGCATGGAGTAACCCTGATAGCTGAGAAATTCAGTGTATGCAAATGTGAGCCTTAAACGGCTCTTTCTGTGAAAGACTGCCTGTAGCTGGGATGTGTTGGCGATGTGGCACCAATGAATAGGCTGGTATTTAAAAGCAGAGGCTCTGCCACAAGGTACAACACAAGGTCTGCTGACATTTACAAATGCAGCCGCTCCCTGTGAGCACAACTTGCATCTCTGCTCTGCAAACCTGCTCCTTTTGCTGCAGAACCCTGTGTACACACACACACGTGCACCAAAAGACTGCTAAAAACAAACGCTGTCATCTGCAGCATCCATGAGCTCCCGAGGCTTCCCATGCTGCTCCCTTGTACCTAAACTGCAGCCCAAGAGTGGCCAAGAGGCAGCACCAAGGGCCTAGGGCTGTTTCACCCCCTCCCACCTCCTCCAGCCCCTCAGAGCTCAGGCATTAGAGGGGAACACGTGGGAAGAGGGATGAGGTGAAACTTGTGTTTTGCCTGGGCTGATGCTGCCCTTTGCCTGGCTCACCTGGTGCATCTTCCCTTGGGTATCCCTTGTGGACCCAGGCTGGACCCACCATCCCAGGCAGCACAGGGATGGACAAGGATGCACAGGGATGCTGTGCAGTGTGTGGCAGCTGCCTGAAGATGGCAAGCCAGCACTGCAGTTTATAATACAGGCAAATAACCCTGCTGGAGGGAGTAGGGGGCTCCCTACAAATAAGAGGGCTATATTTTCTTGGCAGCCCATGTAATGCCAGAGCAGAATTTAAATTGCGGTGTTTATCAAACAAGTCTGAGCCTTTTTTTTCTTTCCTCTTCTTTGTTAAATGCTGCCCGTCTTGCAGAATTTTGAGCAGTACTCCTGGTACTGCATCAGTCCTCAAGCCCAAATGCAAAGTCTGAGGAAGAAATTGCAATGCATCCTTTGGCACCAGGGAGCCATAGAGCTGGTGTGTGCACGCAATAATTTATCCTAAGCCTTCTAGTGGCATTTTATGTCTTTTTGCTGTAGTGCTATTACAGCTTTGATTACTCCATTTTTATGTTTGTCAGCACAGCATATGGGCAAGATAATTTGTATTCAAAGTATTAAACTGGTAATGTAAATTATTAAAGACCCAATTCATAAACACATTACATACCATATGCAGATTTCTTCCCCTTAACTCCCCCCTTTTCCTCCTCCTCCCCATTTTGCAGACCTGGCTTTACACAGCTGGAGCAGGAGTGGGTCCACTGCCAGCTCCCACCCCATGGGCACCAGGCTCGTCAGGTGAAGTGAGTGTCAGGAACAGACCCAGCCTCTTCTTTTTCCTGCTGCCCCCTACACAACTCATTCATCCCCAGGTGCCTGTTGCCTGTCAGCTCATCTCATTTTGGCACCTCCAAAGACAAGAGAAGAAGCTGTTTCCCATTTTTACTCCAAGCCCTATTTGCAGCAGAGTACCCTCTGAAGTAGGTACATCTCCCAGTGCAGCCATGGCAAGGAGGCACTGGAGTGGGCCCAGGAGGAGGAGCAGAGGAGGAGCAGACAGTCACTGTGGCAGTCCCATCTATGCCCATCTCCAGCTCCACACCTGCAGGACAATGGCAGCTTGGCTCTGGTTGTGTGGCAGGGGCTGCTGCACCTCTGGTGAGCACTCAGCCTCATGGGCAACAGGCACCCTGCTCAGCCCCAACAGGATTCCAGCAGCCACTCTGAAGGGCTGGGGGCAGTGAAACCCACCAATCCTGCATGGAAATTGGGCTGTTGAGCTGTAACCCCTTCCATAACAGGCATCTCCTTTCAATAGCTGTTTACCAGACCATACACAGTGCCATTGTGTTGAGCAGATGCCGTCTTCTGTTTTTCTCATTACCAAGATTTACTGTCTTATAAGCTTATTATTGACCCAGGCTTTGGGCTTCCTTCAGGGCTGAGGCTGAGGGGAATGCAAACTCCCAGCACTGCTGTTTGCAGGAGCATCCCCCACTGAACCCAGGGATCTGACACAGGGCTCAGGGCTGCCTCCTCCAAACCTGGATTCCTCCACCTCACAGCAAAGGCTCTGACAGCCCAGGAGCCCTGTCCCTGCCCTGGGGGATCCCAAAGCCCCTGGGCAGCCCCTCAGGCTCTCCCCCTGGTATAGAGCAGTTCCAGTGTTTTGTGCTGCCAGCACTTCTGAAAAGTTACATTACAATGGAGGAAGAATTGGGACTGCGATGCTTAACTGCAATTAGCACGTGTAAAATCAGGCAAGTCTTCTAACCTAGAGTCCCCCCAGCACACAAAAAACCTTTCTGGCCCTGCTTTTTGGGCAAAATACGTGCCTCCCCCACCCTGGGACACAAAGGAGTGTTTTGAATCCAGCTTTCCAGAGGTCTGGCTTCCAGGGTGCCCATGGGTGACCATAGCAGTGTTGCTCAACTTCCCCAGACCTGCATATCCCCAGCCAAAAGGTGCTGTTGGCACAGACCAAGAGGCAGGATCCCTGGTACACTGGCCCTAGCAAATGAGCTATTTTACCTGTGTGCCCACACTCCACCCAGTGCCAAGAAATAGCCCTCGGCAGAAGCTCCCCTAAGCATCTGCCCAGAAAAAATGTATGACAACATTTCAACAGCTCAACCCAGTAGGACACAGAAGTACACAAAAAGTAAAAATGCTGCCAGTGCCTATTGGGACTTAGCTCTGCTCCCCCAAGCAAAAAAACCCAGTTTTGTCAGAAAGAGATGAGAAAACAAGGCAGCACAGCAGGAGCCACCAGCCATCAGTGCTGTACCCAGAGCCTCATGGGTCAGATTAGTGTGTGCAGCTGACAGGTAAAACAAGAACATCCCCCACAAATTAGGAATTTTGCAGGGCTTTCACACAACCTGGCCACACATTGCTGAATCAGAACTTTCAGTGACACTGCCACCCAGCTGCCTCCAGCTCACTGCTCAGTGCTGCTTTGATTCCCTGGGACATCGTGTCCAGCAGCAGTGGCAGTGCCAGAAACAGAGCAGGGTGGGAATTACACCACTCCCTGAACCAGAAACCTCTGGGTGCTGGCTGGCTCAGGGTGATGCTTCCCACCTGTGGCAGGCACAATGCTGCTCCAGCAGCAGTGGATGTGTGCTGGGAGCACTGTGAGGCTCCAGCTGTGTACAGACACCTTTGGGTAGGTCACAGCTGAGGCCAAAATTGAAGCTGCCGAGGCAGGGTATGCAGGAAAGGGATGGAAACATGACCAAGGTGCTGGAGATGGAGGAGCAGAAAGGGAGCACATGCAGAGAGGCTGGGAAATAAAATTACTTTTTGGGAAAAAACAAACCAAACCACTATTCAGTTATTTCTGTTCACAACATATTTGCAATTCCTTCTCCAATACTGTTTTTAAAAAAGCAGAAGGATTTTTTAACTCCTATTTCATTATCAAATGAAGAAGACCCTGATCCATCTGTGCTCTGATGACCAAGCCACAAACCTTGTGCCTGCAGGGATGAGGGTGAGGGGCTGGGAATGAAAGGGGGATGGAGCAAGGGGAGCTGGCCCCGGGCAGGCAGGGCTCCAGAGCAGCTGCTGCTGGTGGCAGAGGCAGCCCTGCACTGTAACAATGGGCTCAACTTTGGGAGAACTGGCCTCTGCACATGGGAAGGGTTCAGAAGCCCCGAGCTGGGTTTTCTCCTCCTCCCCCATGCATCTGCTTTTCTGGTGGGCTCTGCAGAGCTGCCCCTGCCCAAAATCACAGGGGGCACTGTGCAAGCAAGGGCCTGAGCATCTGCTGTGTATCACCAGCCACGGGGATGCATGAGGTTTCCCCCAAAACCTCGGAGCAGCAGGCAGAGGTGGGGCATGCAAACAGTGCCATCAGACCAGAGCATGTCCCTCCAGCGGCAGAGGGGGAGCTTGAACGCACGCTGGGGAGGGTGGGGTCCTCTGAAATAACAACAGAGATTGTTATTTTGGAATATATGCACAGAGAGCCACCGTGATCCCAGCGTGCTGTTCATTTTCGGCTCCTGTAACCCACATTATGAAGACACAAGCCAGCCCAGCAGACGAGCTCAACAGCAGGCTTCCAGATGTCCACCCGCTCGCCCATCTCAGACTCCTAATCCCCTACTTTGTCTGAGCTCTAGCTCATTTCTGATGCATTCAGATTATCCAGCGAGCATAACTGCTAGTGAACATCTGAATATTTCCCCCTCCATCTCACATTTCACCTTGGAGGAGAAGCACTCCACAGAGCCCAGGCCCTTCTTTATCAAGCCAATTAGTGCAACACAAAAGCAGTGAATAGGACCAGGCAAAGCTCAATGGCCTGTAAAATCCCCAATATTTCGAGATGGGCTTAGGCCAAATATAACTGTTTAAAAAAAAAAAAAAAGGGAAAGCCTAGGGTGAGTAAACCAGAGTGCTGGCCTTTCCAACCACATTAAATAGAAAACCCAGCAAATCCGTGCAACGTACAAGGCAGTTCATGGATCATAACAAAAAGTTTACAAACACAGCAGCTATAATTCCTCTATAACATTGGAGGACCCAAGTTTGCAAGGAACAAAAGGAAATGATTAACAGGGGAAATATGCATGGTACAAAAAGACTTTTTAGTCCAAAAAAGGATGTCCATATTTAGAAACACTTGATTCCTGTTGTCAGGGCCCTGCTTTTCCTGAATGTGTTTCTCTCCCGTGAAAGAAAGAAGTCACAAAGGGAGTTTGTGTGCAGCCATGTCACATGCACACAGGGCACCACTGATTCTTCTCCAAGATTAAGGGAAAAATGCAAAGGATTCCAGAGCAAGCAAATAAAAAATTAAAAATAATCATGTCCATATTTAGGAGAAGGCTTCTAGCAAGCCAGCAGCTCCTCTGGCAGGATCCCCTCTCCCACCATGAGCACCCTGAGCCCTTGGCAGGGTGGGCTGCCCCCACAGAACCCTCCCTGGGGGGCTGCCCAAGCACCCATGGCAAGAAGGTGGCTCTCGCTCCCCTGGGCTACGGGGCCAGAGGCAATCCTGCTCCACATCACAGGGATCTGCAGCTCTGCTCTGGGAGAGGCTCTTGCTACAGGGCTCTGCCACCTTCTCTGGCACAGCCCCACCAACCAAGCATGGCCTGGAAGCAGGTAAATGGGAAAGAGACCCTACCAGAGCACCTCTGATGGGCAGGAACCTTGTGTTTGGCAGGATGGGGATATATATGAAAGTGCTTCCCACCTACACATTCACTAACACCTTATCTCCCCCAGCAGCCCGTTCGTGTCCCTGCCACGAGGTGTGCCCAGCACAGCCCAAGGTGTTTCACTGGCAATCACCACCTCCATGAGAGACCCGGGCACAAACAGCAGCAAACATTGAGAGCAGCCCTTCCCTTTCATGCACAGTCAGTGCTGAACCTCGTGGCTCAGGCTGGCTGTGAAATCCAGCACCATATGGCACAGGCACAGACCCTGTGGGCTGGATGCCGTCTGCTCAGGACCTGGGGACCTGCATCCCTCAGCTGCCTCCTGCTCCTGGTTCCCACCTCCATCACAACTGCTCTCCCCACATGGGTCTGCTGGGAGAGCAGGCTCCCAGCCAGCAGCATCCCCATAACCTCCATCCTCATCCTGCTGCTGCTGAGAGCACAGAAGTCTCATGGGGATAGCAACAGAGGGTGTCTGAGCTGGCACAGAGCAACAGCCCATGGCAGTGGAAGGTCTTCCCCAAAGCACCTGACTGCTGGGAAAACACAGTCCAGGCTGCTCCCAAAACTTAAATGCAAATCACACCATCTCAAATAAGCCCTTGGGTCAGATGTGCTGACCACAGCTGCTGTGCTGGATTGAGAGAGCCAGGCAGAGCACAGGAGGAGAGGGTGGCAACCTGTGCCAGTGCCTCACCACTTCTTCCTAACTTCTAATCTAAACCTACTCCCTTTAGTCTAAAATCATTTCCTCCTTGCCCTATCACTATCTGCCGGTGTCAAATGTCACTCTCCCTCTTTTCCATAAGCTCCCTTTAAGCACGGGTAATGGAAAAGTCAAAGGGCTGAGCTTTACATTCTCCCCAAGCTGAGCACTAAAAGGGACAGGCCCATTTGCTCCCTCTTAGCAGAGATGCATAGGGAGGAGTACAAAACAAACAAGGCTAAATCCTTCTAGTTCAAAACCACTGAAAGCCTTTTTCGAGTCACCCTCAAGGCTCAAAATATGTGGTCTAGTGGATTTTTTTGCTAGACAGCTCTGGTGGGAATCACCAACAAATGGAACACAAGTGACAGTGAGTAATTAGACAGTCTAACACTAACCTTGTCTAGGGAAGGTGCCCCTGCCTATGGCAGGGGGGCTTGAACAAGATGATCTTTAAGGTCCCTTCCTACCCAAACAATTCAAAGATTCTATTTGGTCAGGTTCTATTCCACTTTCAGACACATCCTTTGAACAAAGGCTTCTCTTAAACAGTTTTACTGACATCTTGATCTTTGAGCTTGGTTTGAAAAACCTCCCAGCAGCTTGCAAAAATTAAGTTATTGTATGAAGCAACAAATACAGCAACAGAAGACACAGCATTTTTTTCCTTCTGCTCTCCCTGCTACTGGGGATAAATCCTAGCCAGGACCTACAGGTAGTAATGCCTTAAACAACTGCAGAAGCCAAGCCCAGGGAAGATCCCCAGTCTAACACCTAAAGATAAAGAGAACAAAACTCAACCAACATATTTTGTAAGAAAGTGGGAGATCACCCTGCTTACACCTTTCTCAAGCCTCTTTTAAAGGACCATGTATTACTGCTGGCACAGCCAGGTAACACACAGTAAAAGAACAACCACACAGTCATTAGCAGCAGAAAAGAGGCATTTGATTCAAGCAATCCCTCAAATCACTTCATCCTGCTATGGGTATTAATTTTATAAACAAAATAAAGCAAATTTTAAGCTTCACAAAGAAGCAGTTAAAAACACTTACAAGCTATAAGCTCTTACAACAACAAAGCCAGGCCATGTTTGATCAGTATTTTTAAAAAGAGCATTTTTCTGACTTGAAATACCTGAGGGAACTTTACAAGTGGAAGGGCTGGGAAGAAAAAGCAACTCTATCACTCACAGCATCCTACCTGCCCCCCTCCTGACACAGGTTTGGCTACAGTGGTGTGTGACACTGGTGCAGAGGGGCTACTCTGGCTCCCCAGGTGTCCCACAGGGAGCACTGAGCCAGAGGAGGTGGCAGGTATGGAGGCAGAGCAGCCCCACTCTGCACTCACAGGCTCAAAATCAATCTCAAACACCATCAAACACCCACCCCACATCAAGGCTGGGCTCCCTGTGGTTTGCCTGGCTGCTGAATTCATCCAGAGACATGAAGTCAGCAGTGTCAGGGACACAGTTACAGGACAGGCATCCCTTTACCACAGTTAATGCATTTTCAGCTCAACAAGACAAATGTCTGCTTTTATGCATCCCAGCCTCCAAGGGTGTCAGCCCCAGCACAGCAGCAGTTTCTCCTCCACACAACACTCCTGGGGAAGCCCCCTGCCCCCCCTGCTCTGGCTCACCACAAAGCCTGGCTCAGCACAAAGCCTGGCTCAGCACCTCACAGGTGTTTCTGTAAGGCCAAGCCTCATAGAGCAGCAAGAGGAGCAGCTCCCACCCAGCATCCTGAGCTGTCAGCTCCACTGTGGCTGTGCTGCTTCCTCCTGCCTAATTTAGGGATCCAGGTGCAGGAGGGCACTCAGGGAAGAGCTCTTAGCAGCAGACAACTCCAATCAAGAGCATTAGCACATGCAAGGAGACTTTCCCCCATGCACATACTGCTTTAGCACACAGGGATCAGATCTCCTGGAAGGGTGAGATGTTTGCAGAGTGCTTTGAACCCAGGTTATCAAGTGCTGCCCAAGCAGGGACAGGCACACACCAGAGCCCAGGTGGCAAAAGGGGATGAGGACATTTCATAGGGCACAGAACACCTGTCAGGCATGCTGGTTATTCAGTCCCTTCCCCACTGCAAGCTGACACATTCAGAGAGCAACTGCTTGCTAAGAGGGTCCCCAGCACACTTTGTTTGCAGCTGTGATTTGCAATTCAGTTTATTGCATTAAAATGTGGTGCAGCCATAGCCCTAGAAAGAAATAAACATGCCACTTGTCACAGTTCCTCCCATTATCCTTTAGAGCAAAGTGAGCTTGGGTGAACATTCATAGGGGGGAGTCTGGGGCTTGTCAGAAAGCACTGCCAGAAATGCAGCATCCTGCTCTTGCCCCACTGGAAGCATCCTATCTCCTCATCCAAGCTCCCCAAAATCTGCAGCAGAAGACAGCTCACTTGGGAGATGTTCCTCTGCTTGTGGAACAAGAGCCTGAGTGAGCAGAGGAAAAACAAACTCGAGGTGGCTGCCAGGATTGTGCTGGAGGCTGGAAGTAAAAAGCCATTCACCTGCCACCTGCTGAGCCAGGACCAAGAGAAGCCTTTGCACCTTGCTGCTGCTCCTGCAGGGTTTATTAGGAGTGAGGAAAACTACCTTAAAAAGAGCTGTTCAAAGGGAGAAGGTATGAGAGATGTTTTGACTATGTTTGTATCCTCAGTCCCATCCCCAAAGAAGACTCTCCCTGTCCTGGGGAGATACACATTTGTACTAGGATTTTAAATTCATTTTATTGTAGAAAATTAACACACTCCCTCCCTACAGATGTGTTAGGGCCCTGACACAGCAGCAGGAAACCATCCTGCAGTGTTGTTTTCCTTGTGACTGCCTCACCCATGGTGGGACTCCCCTGATGCAGCCCCTTCCTCCCAGTCTAAGTGCTCAGGTTTGGCTCACACCAAATATTTACCATATCTCAACTGAGTTTTGCAATATTGAGGCTGCAGAGCAGTGGGTCTGTAGCCTCTGGGTCATGCTAAGAGTCCCAGCTCATTTTCAGCAGAGGCAGATCCTGCCCTGCACAGAGCAGCCTCGTTCATCCCATTGCCCCGCCGATGGTTTGGTTCCACAGCACTGTGATGCATTTTGGTAGCAACTGTGTTCTCAAGAGTCTGGACAACCCTGAGTGCAAACCAAACAGCACTAACCACGGGAAAGGACCTGCATGACATGGGTCAGTGCTGTCTCTGCCCCACACCACCATCAGATACTTTCTCTGGAGCAAAAGTTCTCAGACCTCTGACACCCCTGTAGGCATCCAGAGGGACCATCCCATACAGCCAAGCCTTCCTCTGCCTCCCCCAGCAGTAAGTGGGTTTTAAAGCTGCAGAACCAGCACCATCCCTTTTTCCTAGCTGAGCCCTGGTCCTTCAGCCCAACTTCAGCAGGAAGAGAGGCATCAACACACCACATTTTGGAAACATAAGCAGTTTCACAGTCAGTTCTGTCAAATTCATGTAAGGAAAAGTCTCTTCATCCATCCCCTCCCTTTGCCCAATCTCTTTTATCCTTACCCTTCTCTACATATCATGGAGTTAATAAGAGACATATTTACTTTGCCTGGCTTGGGACTAAAATTGAACTAGAAGTTTGAGATGTGCAGCAGCACAAAGCAGAAATGTCTTCTCTGAAACACCACAAGCATTTTAAAGCAGAGAAAAAAGAGCACTTAGAGGGTGTTCTATGAAAATAATGGAGCTGGGTGAAATTAAACAGCTCCCAATATTTGAGATGACATGTCAGAACACAAAACAGTGGGGGGGAAATTATGTGTTATTTATATGCATTCACACTATGGCATTCATCAACAGCAGAGTACTCAGGGAAGAAACATCACCACTACATCTGCAATATCCAAATGTGAGTCCCTGGAACCCTGCACTAGGGCTGTATTGAACAGCATCCCCAAGGAAAGCCATATTTTAGGTGTGTGCAGAGCAGCAATAGGTAGTGCACTGTAAGGTACCAGACCTTGATCAAGCTCTGCAAGTTAAATGGATTTCCAATACAATGAAGACAAAGAGGTGTCAGCTCTAGTCCTCATTTGCTGATAGCATCAATAGGGGCTCAGCTCACTCGCAGTTAATTCAAAGCCAAGCTCGATTTGCACAACAGTGATCTACAGCAAGTCCCATATGTGGCTAAGGGGAGATTTTGCCAACGAGACAATAGAAACAGCGTTAGAGCTCCTGAACTGATGCCATCACTTTTTTTTTCTGCTCCACCACTTCCCCATCAAATTTCCACAGGCTGGGATCTCCAGCTGCCTACTCCCTTGCATCAGAAGACATGCAGAAAGGGTAGCAAATACAGAAGTAGCTATTTCTTTTCCAGATGCAGCTTTATTGAGGCTTTTAAAATTAAAATGCCCATAAAATAGGGGCAAATATCACTTTTTTGTGCATTAAAGATACTAAAAATTACCATAATTAAGCAACTATAAAAGTATTTCTGAGTGATTCAACGGTCACTTAGCCTTAAAAACAAAAGTTGCTACATGTTGCTGTTTCATGAAAGTTTTTTAGCTTGCTCCACTCTGAAAATTTTGCTTTCAGGTTTTAGTCCATCTCAACACTAGATCAGACTCTTTTGCCAAGCTGTTGTGAGAAGTTGTCACGTTGTTGAAAAGACAGAGGAAGCCAGAAATGCTACTCAATTAGGCAACTAAGTAGTTTTAACCACATTCTAATATTACTGCCTCTAAGCCTGGACTCCATTAACCTCAAACTTGGCTGAAAAGCAGAGGTGGTGGCAGCCCATGCCCAGTGTTGGCACCTGTGAATTACTGTGTCACCTGAAACCAGCTGGACACAACAGCCCACAGCTTTGAGGTGCTGTTAATGCAAGTACCCTCACACCCCATCTACTCTCCACCAAGCAAACACAACTGCCAGAGCCAGCCCAGGGAAGGAATTCAGGGGTAGCGTGGGGTGCTGTAGTTTTCCCAGCTCGTGCTGTTCCCATGCTAAGCAAAAACAAGGTGACAGTCACCAGGAATTACCTTTCTCTTTCAAGGGCCACAAAACACCCCCAGCTTGGGTTTGGAAAGAAGGCAAGACTTTGACACAGCCAGCTGGTGACCAGAGGAGAAAGAGACCTGTTGCTCCCCCACCCCACCTCACAGCCCCCAGTTCCTACTGAAAGTTGTGTCATTAGAGACAGGACACAGACCAAGTACCTGCGCCACGCTCCTACTTCAGCAGGGAGTTAGACTTAGGCACCTGGCTCCTGCCACGAAACAAGAAGCTAGAAAAAACCACAAGTCTGAAACAGTTTAACACAGGACAAAAAAGGCACATTTTAATATGTACAGCAATGCATTTGGGCTATAAATTTACCCAACACAACTGAAAAAAATCCAAACTATGCTTTTATACTTATTCCATGGTGTCAGCCTCATTCCTAGCCACCTACCTTTCTCTGCATCTCTGAATGCTGCTATATACACACACAAACAAACAATTACGTCATGAATGTTCATTTAGGCTCCCAAGTTCAAGTAATAAAGTTCAAACTTGCATAGCATCTTATGCCACTCAGCCATAAACAGTTAGGATTGCATATTAGCTGGAGCAGCCATCTCTTTCAATTCAGCCAGTTTTGGCTGGCCACCATTTTTTTAATTTTTTTTTTTTTTTAATCCTTGAGTCAGAATGTTTCCTAAGTCACCAGCCCTGAGGGATGCCACAGACTTCAAAATGAACCTCTTGCTGTTGTTAAGATCCTCTTAAACCAGAAATTTAGAGTGTTGTCAAGAACAGTTTTAAAAATGTAATACTGTTTATTTTGCTTCAAAAACATTTCAGCATTCTAAACATACAAAAAAAACAGAACGTTGCAAATTTGTTTAAGTACAGAGTGTTTTTGAACTTCAGTTGCTGCACTGGCTCTTCACTTAGTTGACGATGAAGAGATGTCTACAGTTTCAGTTTAAAAACTACCGCACTTAACTAAAAAAACCCATACACTTCTCATGCCAGCTGAACCCCCTTCCACAACTAAGAATGGCAGCAGAATGCTATTTCACTATATACAGAAAGACAACTTTAAGCTAAATGGACGCCCACTGTAGTGTAAATAGATCTACCCTCACAGTGCATGCTTTGGGCCATGGCACCCCGGGGAACGTACAGCCTTTCCAAGTAATCACTGCTCCTCTAAGGCATCATCACTCTAAGCATGTACCACAAGAATCTGTCTAGTTTTTACAAACTATAGATATGTACAGTTTATAACCCAGGATTTTCTAGCCAATAACCATATAGTAACACCACCTTACAAATTAAAAAAATGCTTGAAACATTTTTAAATGCTTTGTTACACCAACAGCAAAGTGCACAGAGTTAGGAGAACACTAGAGCGCCTTTTCATTTTAAAAATGTTTGGAAATATGTACAACTTTGATACAGTTTCAGGGTGCTCACTACACCCATGGCCACTTCATGTAAACCAGTTACAATTTCTAGAGCACTTTTAGAAACTACAACGCGATCGGAATCCAATTTTTTTTAATTAAGCCTAATAAGGGCAAGAGACACCATCTCAAATAAGAGGTGCTTCATTTATGGTGTTTCCCCTACTCTATGGTATTCACATGGAGACAAGTATTGTACAGTTTTATTCATCATCATCATCTTCATCCTCCTCTTCTTCATCCTCCTCCTCCTCTTCGTCTTCTTCCTCTACCTTTTTCCGAGCAGCTTTGGTTGCTGCTCCCTTTGCGCCATCAAACTTTCCTTTAGACTTGTAGTCTGCAACATCCTGCAAAGTCAAGGGGATGTCTTAATTTGCTCTAAGCAGCAAACACACACAGCATTTGTACAGCAGTGGGCATTGAGGTAAAGGGACTGGCCTTCCCCAGCTGCACCCCCGAGGGGACACAGCCAGCACGGTGTACACAGCTATGCAGACACCTCAGCATGCCCATGAACCATGGAGGTCTGGAACCCTGCACTCATGGCTGTTTCTTTGAGGAGGAGAAGAGAACACAGCCTCTCAAAGTTTCCTGATAATGGGACAAAGCTCCAGTAACAGCACAGCAGACCCTTTTTGAAGCAACACGAGCAGCCCCTGCTGTACATCACTGGAGAAAGCTCTCCCTCCTTGCTGAAATCTGCCTGTGGATCTCTATCCTGCTCTGCCCCAACCTGTGCAAAGCTCGGCTGTAACTATGCTGGGGCCAACTGAGCTGGGCCTATGTTACAAAAGCACATCAACAAAAGAGATGGTACAGAGGAGGCACAAGTGACAACTCTCCTTACCTTCTCGTACTTCTCCTTCAGTTTAGCTGCCTTATTATTGTAAGGCTGCTTTTCACCATCACTGAGGTTGTTCCACATTTCGCCCAGTTTCTTCGCTACGTCCCCAATAGATATGCCAGGGTTTGTGGACTTGATCTTGGGGCGAAACTCTGAACAGAAGAGGAAGAAGCCAGACCTTGGGAAGAAACACCATAGGACAGTCAGCACTGGCAGCAGCAAGCCCAGGAGCATCCCTTCCTCCAACCCTCTCCCACAACACTGACACATGCATGAGCACACAGAGTAGAAACTTTTTTTAAACTTACAAAATTTAACACAAGCTTAAACGTGTTTTGCTTTTGCGGAGGCCCAGACCTGCAGCCTCCTTCACTCAATGCTCTTTTTTAATTAAGTGTTCTGTATCCCCTCACCCAATTTCATCTTAGATACACAAGTGACTCAGCCACTTGTGTGTCTTCCATCTCTGAGTTTAAGAGCATCAAGTATGGACAACTTGTGTCAATGCCCTACATGCTCAAGACCACAAGCTGCCTAGAAGGTTTACAAGACAGTATCACTACCCATCCTGGTATACCAACACTGTGTCCCCCATCTACCTCCTTCTTGGAAACCCATGTTACAGACAGGGTGTGAAAATGAAGCAAAACACTTATGCATTTCATGTCTCCAAGTTACTTACGGTGGTCGTTTTGGGGCATTGGGGTCCTTCTTCTTCTTGCCACCCTTAGCTGGTCCATAGTCCTTCATTTCTCTATCATATCGTACCTTATCAGCCTTTGCCATTTCATCAAATTTAGCCTTTTCCTTGCTTGACATGGTCTAAAAAACCAAAACATGGGACACCAAACTTGTGATTACCCAACTGTTCAATAGCTGGCAAACTTTATGTAAACAAGCCAACACATATCAACTCAACATGTGAGTTTCAGAATTTGTTTGTTTTCTAACTGGACCGTCCTGTACTGGAAATCACAGCCACCACAGACACACTCAGCAACAGGGAAGCAACAGAAATGAGACAAGCACAGTCAGAGCCCTCCTTTGGACACACACCTGGAAGGAAGTAGCTGCTGAAGGGCATTGCTTGGGAATTGTAAGAAAGGCCAGACTAGGAGAAGCATCTAAACGGGCCGATGCACAAGGCTAAAACGTTCAGTATTGCCACAGGCTCCAGCAGTACCTGACCAATGGCCAGGACAGCTGGCCAAGAACAGCACACAGAACAAAACAGCACTGCCTCCCTTCATGCCCAGACACACACACACACACACACATCATCCTAGCAGATACTGTAAGAAGTTATCCCTTCAGGAAGTCACAAATTAAGGTACCTTCCACCTCTCTGAGCACTTCTTGGAAAACTCTGCAAAGTTGACTGGAACCTCTGGGTTCTTTTTCTTATGCTCCTCACGGCACGTCTGCACAAAGAAGGCATAGGCAGACATCTTGCCCTTGGGCTTCTTCGGATCACCTTTAGCCATCTTGACTCTGCAGGGACAGAGGAAAAAATAACAAATGAATGAGATATAGATGAATGCACACACCTATGTATGCATACATATATGGTGTGCATATATTTATATACACACACACGCCCCCATCATCTTCTGACGTGATGTCCCATCAGAAATACACCTCTTTCTTTCCCCTAACAGCTCTTACCATCCACAATACAGAGATTTAAATTATTCTCCCTTGATATTTGGGTTGCAGACAAGCCAAGATAAACCAGTCACTGGATTTAAGTGTTACATTAATATATATTTACATCATGTCCAAAGACTGGAGACAGACTATTAAATATACATACTTCTACCTATTAAGCATTATATATGAACTAATATAAAGTATCTGTTTTAGTTGGCTACCACACTGGGGCTGGAGTGGCATGCACAGGGCCAGGCAGTGATTATCCCTTCAGAAGCTGGAGTGTATGTCTTAGCAGCTGCTGCCCAGGTAAGCAGACAGGACAAATTAGTTGCCCCGAAAAAGTGCAATAACCTTTGATATATAAAAAGGGCACAAATACAGCCTGACTTTAACCACAATAGGACCCGTGGAGCTCTGCGAGGTGAGTTGTGCTTGCTCTTGCTCCACCAAGTGACACATGTTTGAGGCATAGTGGTCAGTGCAAAGATGCAATCTGCAAGTTACCGAAAAGATGGTGCTAACTTTTGGGCTCCACTTCTTTTCCTGCTTCCGTATTAAGTTTTCCCCGCTTAATAAAAAAAAAAAATCATAAGCCCGCAACAGTATTTTCTATTTACAGCTTCTAAGTCCCTTGAAAATTTAATTTTTATTAGCGCGGCGTTAATATTTAATTGCGCCCATTAACCCGCCAGGTGCAGCAGAAGCGGCCGTGAGCCGCGCTGCCCGCTCCGGCCGCTGCCGGGACACCGCTGCCCGCGGGGGGAAAGCGCGCGGCTCCGGGGGCCGGGGC
>WBNO01027563.1:842062-877496 GCA_013400575.1 Peucedramus taeniatus | reverse complement strand
GCCCCCGCCACGTGCGGCGGAGCGGGACCGGACACCGAGGGGACACCGAGCGACACCGGCCACAACGGAGAGCCGGCCCCGCTGCCAGCGCCGCGGGACGAGCGGCAGCAGTCCGGGGGGGCGGGCGGGACCCCCCGGCGGAGAGCAGCCCGTTATTGCTGCTTTCTGCCCTAAAGCCGTAAGGGGCGGTTCCGGTTGCAGTGCGCTGTTTGCGAAGCCGGCTACTACTGCGCGTAGTGGAACCGAGCCCAAAATAAACTCTGCTGACAGTCCCAACACACAACGGGTGGAGAAGGAACTACAGAGCAAGGAAACGGCGTGTTTGTGTGCGGAGGAACGGAGTTTTACCCACTCGCTCATCAAATAAAGAATCCATTCGAATTACTAGCTCTTACACACTTCTGCAGTTTGGCATTAACTTTCCAGGACTCGCTTGTTGTTAAAGAGGC
Source organism: Peucedramus taeniatus (assembly GCA_013400575.1). Taxonomy (NCBI): domain Eukaryota; kingdom Metazoa; phylum Chordata; class Aves; order Passeriformes; family Fringillidae; genus Peucedramus; species Peucedramus taeniatus. The sequence goes on along the minus strand of WBNO01027563.1, from coordinate 877,047 downwards.
TGGTGGCGTACAAGGAAAGCGTGCCCTGCCGACTGAAACTAGTCCAGCGTGACTCGGGCTCCTTTGGCTCTCTGGAAAGAGCTGTTTCCTATAGGGCAGCTGCCAAATGGTTAAACTGGTATTCGTGGCTGACCACAATTGTTGGTTGGCTCGGAAAAAAGGGCTGTTATTTTTAAGGACGGAGCGGTAAGACTCAGAAACCACCCCGTACTGTTATGGGCTGTTGGTAACTGCCACCCTGTTATGATAGCCAGAAGAAACAGTTGCCCTCTTTAAGGAACAGATAGTGAAAAGAAGCCTCCGCCCTGGGCTGAGGCGCTGTCAGGCAGCGGGGTTTACCCGATACCGCCCTGTGGAAGCGCTTGTGGCTATAACAGCATATGGTCACAGGTTGCCTTTGCCGGAAGAGATCAAAACAACACGACTGATGAGACACACAAGAGTGCCAGCCTCCTGCTGACAGATCCACGGGGAAGCATGCAGAATTTCACCCAGGTTTTAGCCAAAGTCCTGCCTGGATTTCTCCCTTAGGGTGTCTCTCAGGCAGTCTAGCAAGTGCCCAATCCCGTTGTTGGCCCGTGTACATTATATGCTTATAGAGACCATACAGCCACATCCTTGGGCTTTTCAAATATCACATTTTATCACATATGATAAAATCAGTCTTACTAGCCTCTTGCCCTATTTCTACCTTCTCAAACCAAAAGTATAAAACAAGGGGTTCGTTCATAAACATTAATGAGGTTACCTGAGGGACTCTATTCTGTAGCATCATCATAAAATAAGACAAGCAATACTACTGCAGGATAATCTCTTTGTAGCTGATAAACATCCCTTTCACCTATTTTTAGGGATACTTTCAAGTGTTCCAAACTAGTTGAATAATTAAGGCTTTTTTTTTTTTTTTGGCTCTTGAGTCTCATTTTTTTATTCTGGAGCACTTTCTTCCTCAAGCCACAATCTCACCCTCCAGAGCACACCAAGCAGAGAGCATTACCAAGGGGATGGACAGGCTGTTCAGGGGATGGAGCTGGCTTAGGAGAGGCACCTGGCATTGAACATGCTGTCCCACAGTCATCTCCAGAGCATCCCCCTGAGTTCTCATCAGCCAAAGGAAACATCCCCAAGACGCTTGTTCTAGGAAGGCCAGGAAAGTTTTGACAGCTGGCCAAGGGGCAAAGGAGATATTTTGGTAGCTGAGAGACAGCTGGGTTGGAGGTTTTATCCTAGCACTTGCAGCATGCTTTTGAAAGCAGAGGAGGGCTGAGTAGCAAATGGGTGAGCATAACCCCCAGAGGGAAAGCTTCTGCTCACCCCCAGAACTACCCCTGCTGCAGTTCTCCTGCAGTGCCCTCAGCCCCACACATTGCACCTGGCCCCTGTGCCTGGGCCCTTTCCTGCCGTGCACCAAGAAAACCACACAGAAAATTGGCTGAGCAAATCTAACCCTTTACTGCAGCCTCTTCCATCCATGCAGTCCCCCTTCCTCGTGCAGCTCACCTCTCCTCTCCTGGCCCCTCTTGGAGACAAGGCAGATCACTAACCCAGCAAAAAGTAAACAAAGCCCAAAATTCTACCTCCTTTTTTTCTGGGTTAGTTTTCTGCTGGAATATTGGACTGAACTAGTGTACCAAGGAGTGAGGTGACTATCAGAGCCAAGGCAAAGAAAGGAGTGTGCAGAAGGATATAGCCAGCAGCAGAGACACTCCCAAGTGTGGGCTTAGTAAATTTTAGGGAGTTTTGGGGTTGGTGTTTTTTTGTTTTGTTTTGTTTTGGTTTGGTTTGGTTTTTTTTTTTTTTTTTAAATATTACATATTACCATGTATTTAACTATGGAAAGCATGAGAAAAAAAAAAAACCAACTAAAAGAAACGTTAGGATGCCTGGCTTTTGGCACAGCAGGCAGCAATGTTTGCAGTGATGCTAGGAGAGCTCGATACATAGTTCTGTACCTTCCCTTCAGAAGGTCCTGACCTGATCCCCACCAGGCAGGATTTATTTTGCAAACACATACTACATTATTAAGCAACTGTCAGCCACACCCTACACCCCACGGCAGGGACCCCAGGTCAGTCAGTACCTTGAATATAAGGACTGAGGCCTAAAATGTTGGCCAAGGTCCCATAGCAAGCAGACAGCTCCCAATACTTGCAATAGCTTGTTGCTGAGAAGATGGATGGCAAAGACCTGCCCCAGGCAGAGCCACCAAACACTGAAGGCTTCTGGCCCATGTACATCATGCTGGTGCTGTCCAAGAAACAGCAGAGACACAAGCAGCTGAGTCCATGCTGTCACCTGCCAAGATGAAGCACTATCTTCTCTTCCACTGGAGATGATGGAACAGGGAGGCAGCTGTGAAAAAATCTGGAGTCACTGAGGATCCCTCCAACAAAACAACAGACTACATAAACATACTTTAAATTCAGGAAAGGCATCCACAAATGAAACTGCCTTCTTTTGTTCCATGTAATTGCCTAAAGTCTAGAGTAAGTTCACATATTATTCAGCCAACAGCCACATCTCATCTGAACATCAGTGACAGCTTGGTGGGATTTGCCTTCTGACAGCTCTGTCTGTCTTCTGTTGTGCCAGAGGGCAGCAAAATAAGGCCCACCCCGTAGTTAAGCTATTGAGAAATAAAAGTGCTGTAACTGAGCTTTGTGGATCACTACTGATCAGCTCCACAGCTCACCCAGCCTTCTCACAGTGTTCCTCCACCATCTCATTCCCATCGGTGAGACCATGAACGCCTTGGAAGGACCATGGAAGACAGCAACCATACGTTAAAGATTAATCCACGAGACCTTTAAGCTTCCCAGTATGAATCCAGATTCCAGTCCTGATGTAGGAAGTTAGCCTGACATTAACCTGTGCTCGAGCTTTTGCTAATCGCACTGCGCCACGCCTGGGATGATTTCAGCCAGAGAGCTGATGTGATGTCTTTACTGGGCTTCTCCAATATTGGTTAGAGCACGTTGTGCTTGTTGTGTTGGATATCTTCCTCAAGGGCAGCATCACCTACTAGTAGCTAGGAAGAGGCTGGTGTGACTTCACACATTGAAATTGTAAAGCATCTCAGTGAATTGGAAGTACACCAGACACAGAAAAATTACTTGAGCCTTCAATACAATGATATCCCCAAAATGAGCTATCATCCTGAAAAGCTTCCCAAACATACACCATAATTTCCAGGAGGAATAAAATTTGCCTGGTTCCTGTTTTGGAGGGGCAGCTCAAGTACACAGTGCATTGTCAAAGCAGTTCCCTTACTGAAGGGCTTCTTGGACTCAGATTTGGCAGCATTTCTGGGAATAGCCACATAAGCTCCTCTGGTCTGTAGCATACATGCTTGGATATGTGCTATTTCTCCCATCAGCCTTAATTTTTCAGTGCTGATACCTGAATTTCCACCTTTTTTATCTATCAGCTGATGCAGGTACCAAAAAGCCAAGAAAGTTTGCAGGTGCAAACTGCAATGAGGTATTGCATACCAATACAGCATCAGTCCATTTGCTCTTTGCCCACCTTTGGAATATGTTGAGCCCATGATTGTGATGTTAAATCAGAAGCACCTAAGCTGTTGTGCTCCTGACCATGGCACTGAGGAGCTTATTCAAGGCAAGGAGTAGAGGAGCCTTCAAGAAATCTCACAGGAAAGCTGTCTGCAGTCCTCCTGAGATAAGAACTAATATTCTGAGGCCTTCTAGGCCACAGAATGCCACAGGTCACAGAAAAAAAATAGAAGTGCCCCAAGAAGAAACACGCTTGCTGTTCACAGGGTGAGGAAGTTCCAGAAAACTTTGGTGAAAAATATTCAGCTCTGTCAGGCATGCAGCTTGGTTCCCATGAGATGTTGTTTCAAGCAACCTGGGCATCAACATCAGCACACTAAAGATGTGCTCACAGCCCTGGCAGAAGCCCCACATCAGGGACATCCCCTCTGTCCCAAGGGTTTAGCTACCAGGCAGGGGCCAGCACAAGGCACCCTCCACTAGCCCCACTCACAGCCCTTCCCGAGGCTTGGACCACAGCACACTCGGACGGTCACAGACAGCTGAGCTCCCTCTCAGCAGCCCTGTGAGACTGTCCTAGCCTGGGCACAGCAATCCCAGCTCATCATCCGAGGTATCAAACCATCCTGCCCTCAGCCAGTCGCTCCATTGTGGTCGCTGAGCTGCAGTTCCAGCAGGATAATTGTAACTGCACTTGGCGCTTCCACTTCTATCTTCATTGCATCTCTTCAACACTCCGGCAAAATTCTCTAGTGGAGACTTGACCTGAATGAAAAGGCTGATATAAATACATCCGTAGGGTTCTGCCAGCAATTAGGAGTAAGGATGGGGGGGAAATTCCCTCCTAGGAATCTAACAAAGCCAGGAAACCTTTTTAAGCAGAACCAGCCTATCAGAGTGACAGAGTTGACATTTAAGGTTGGATGGACAATAGCGACATGAAAAGTGTTAAATGACCTGTTTATCTCACCAGCATATTCATTAGGCTAGTTAGGGGGCTGTTTCAAAAGCCTTCAGTGTGGACCTGGCTTCTCCCACCACTGACCTTCTGTGCTAACATGCAATGGAGATGAAGAGGCTCAATTAACCCTTCTCTAACTGGTATAGTCAAAAGCTGATTGCAGAGGTTTCATTTACAAATCCAAGTTTTTAATTTTATTTTTGAACCAAGAGTTTAACTTTGGTAAAATGAGAAGGAATCCCTCCATACAAAACCCTCCCAGTCTTACAACACTTGGGATTTCCACACATGGATTTTCTGATGCCCACAGTCTGAGGCTGAATTCCAAGTCGGGTAACTATAATAAAATATTTGTAATTGCTCACTGGGATCTCAGCCAGTTAGAATATTTCCTCTTTAACCTATGAAACAAAAAGAATTATCTTAAATACACGCTGAAAGTAGAAAATAAAATTAGCAATGGTGTTTAAGGAGCTTGGCAGCATGCAAGTTCAGAGAGACAGAGGTTAATCTGTTTCCAATTCAACTATGAGAAACCTTATGTTCCAACAATTAAAATATTATTCTAAATGACCAGGTGACCCCCCAAATTCCCTAATGGGGTGGCACAGCCTGTTATCCCCTGTAGCCATATCCCATTAAGCTGACACCTCTGCAGGAGTAGGATACACTCTCAGTTGCACACACAAAATTAATTATTGTCAAATGCACTTCATGGGGACTGAGGTGAGAAATACAAGTTAAAATAATTGACAGTCATACTAGGCAGCAGTTCAAAACCTCCTTGCAGTATAACCACAGGCAACATAAACAGAAACTCACAGTTACCTTCACAGGTGGGCTCCCCTCATGTCTTGTCATATTGTCCACATTCCTCTTGGGGCTTTTTCCTTCTTTTTCTTTCTCCTCTCCCAGTTTTTGCTTCTCTTCACACCTTGGCCCTGGCTCTTTCCCAGCACATGCTGCCAGGATGCCCAGGGGATGGCAGGCAGGCAATTTGCCCCTGCACACCTGCTCCATGAGATTTGCCACCACAGTGCAGCACCTCCTACGCTTCCAGACTCCTGGAAATCGTGTGCCCTGCAGACTGCCTCCTTACATTCCTGGCTCGTCTCTGCTCCCTCATCTAACACATCCCTCCTGCCACAACACACTTTCTTCAGGCGTCTCCTTCCATGCTCAGCTACCACAGGGCCATCTGCTTTCATGTATTTTCTTTTTAAAGATGCACTATCCCAAACCTTGTAAACCCTAAGCGACCTGGCATGAGAGCAATGAGCAACACTCAGCTTCAGAGGGGTCTTTCTGCTTCTGCTTCACATGCACAGAACTACACAAAAAAAAAAACAAAAAAACAAAAAAAAAACCCAAACAAAAAAAAAAAAAAAAAAAAAAAAAAAAAACAAACCAAAAACAAAAACAAAACAAAGAAGAACATTTAATGAATTAAAAATAATAATAATAATAAAAAAATAGCACATTTATCTACCCACCCCACCAAGCCAAAAACTAAAAGTAGAAAGACAGGACAACTGGAAACAACCTCTGCAAGTTTCCCATAGCCTTCAGAGAAGGTGGAATCGAGATGCAATTTTAAAGGAGAAGATTGTAAGTGTTTCCCTTGCACTTTAATTGGCAAGTAATCAAGACCACATTCAATGCAACACAAGTTCTTGCAATCACGCTGTGACAGCAGACCAAGAAACTCTATTAAGAATCCAATGCAATTACAACCCAACAGCAGTCCAGCAAAGGGCTGGATATAAAGGGAGGCATGACCCCACATTAGAAAGGAGTCAGTGATGATACAGCTAAGGTGTAGTTCAGACACCACGGATGTGACACTAAACGAAGCAATCAGAAGGTCTGGCACTGGATCAAGGAAGCTGCACTGGATACTTATTCCACAGTCCTGAAATGTTGCTGGAAGGAGAGTTGTTTTCAGATCACTAAGTAACTGTTCCCAAAGCCAGGAATACCTGCTCCCAGCCCACACCCAGCACCTACACTCAGCAGTATCTGCACTCCAGTGTGCATCCCTTCCTCTTTGGCCATCCTGCCACTGTCCACACTTCCAAACAGGACTATGGCAGGACACAACATACCGAGGAAATGATGCTCCAAAACCTCTCACATTCAGATGAATGAAAGGAGAATGCTCTCCAGTAAGCATAATCTTGGTGCTACTCTTATCTCACAACACGTGTCTGAATGAAACTTTGAGTCTGGCCATGGTTTGCAACTCATCAAGACAGGCTCCTGTCTCCAGTGTCACAGTGAGACAGGGAGTGATGAACAAAATCCTTGGCTACAGAGAAGGAAAGAGGAATTCTCTCCACAGGAACTGTCAACTGAGTGCTTGGTCTCTTCCCCACTCAGGCTGCCCAGCAATCAGCTGCAGGGTTGCTTTGCACAGTCCAGCTTCTCCAGCTGGCATCTTAAGTAGGCTGAAGGTCTGGGTGTAGGAAAACACACAGAGAGCACTGGGTGGTTCCAGCTGGGTGGGGAAACACACTGCTAGCACAACAGGCCTTTAGGAAGGGTTAAAAATCTAATTCTCAGAAAAGACATGAACAGCATAGGTGCTGCAAAGGTGGAGAGGGAAACAGCTTTTCTTGATCTGTCACCTGCAGTACTTGGACTTAAGATCTCCAAAACTGACTGTAAAGCTAGGAAAAGAATACATTGTCCATATGCATGTAGATGCAGGACAAGCAAAGGAAAAATGTGAATTGAAGTTGTAAGTGTTTACAGTTTAGGGGAATATTTAATTGGTTGTAAAAAACCCATTGGGTGACACTGCACAGGATGAGTCTTGCCTTCAAAGGGTCGAGTGGACCTTCAGTTACAAAAGGAAGGCGAAAAACCGAAGAACTGGCTCAGGAAAGTGCTCAAAGCCCCTTAAGCTTTCCCTACTCCTCCTCATGACCTCTCTGTCCCTACACTTTTTTTTTTTTTTTTTCTCTTCTTATAAATCTGTTCAGAAAATATTGTTTCCTTTTTGGTATCAGTTTTGTGCCATCACTTCACCATAGCAACAGACAGCAAACAGCAGTTCCAACAACTGAAGTTGCTGGCTTACTCAGGTAGGCTCTCCTGCTGCAGCAGCCGTGAGGGACTCCCTGCTTTTGGAAAAACAATTAGTTGCATAATTCCAGGTTTATTTCCACTGAAAGAGAACATACACCATTAACGAAATGCCACCAATTAAGCTATCAGTAAGGCAGGGATATTCTCAGTACTGCACTTGTATACAGCTACACTTTACCGCAGCACACCAGGCTGATTCTAGAGTCACTGCCTCAAGTTCTGGAGACAGACATGGGCCACAAGCCCCCCCAGCTGCCCATCCTGAGCAGCTCCCCTGCATTCACCTCTGTGCTGGCACAGGCCACACTGCCAGCAAGGCCTGAGGTACCAGGGTCTGGGGGGAGGTTTTGTGAAAGATCAAAAGCCCAGGTGCCTCCCAAGCAGTGCCCAGCGGTGAGGATGGGTCTGAGCTAAGGCACTGCAGCAAAAACTGAAGCACATGAGGCTCAAACTTGATACTGGACCATGCAGGTGTTTTGGCAGATCAGCAGGAAGATAAAGAGGTCAACAGGATGATGAAGGAGAACAAGGGAAGTTTTTCAATGCACAGTTGGGACTTACATGAATATCTTTACATCACTGAAAAGCACAGGAAAGTCAAACTGTGACAAGGTACCTAACTCAGGTTGCTACCTACAAGTGCTCAAACTGATCCTTGATGATGTTGTTGGAACAATTGTTTGGGGGAGAAATTTAATAATAAAGGGTGCAGATTTCTGCCAAGTGCTCCCGAATTCTTCTTGCTTTACATTGATTGGACATCATATTTTGTTAACATATTCGATTCCTGTTTTGCTTTGGAGTGTAGGAACATTACATTAATTAATAAAAAATAAATTTACAGTGAAAATGGTTTTAAAATTGTTTCATTTATGCACATTCTTTTTAGAGATATACATATGTACACAAGATACATTAAGAATCACTTTAAAGGAAGATGAACTTCCCCCCAGAAACTGTGCTATTTAAATTTTCTTTTAGGTTTGTTAACCCATTTTAGGTTTAAAATACATTGTCTATTGAGATTGGGGAGTGTGTTGTGTATCTATAATTACCTTTTTTATCAACTACAACTTCTCATATCAAGACAAGTGTTTGATAAAATTCCTCCAAATATCTCAGCTGTCTGCTTTTCCCCAACTAAAAGTAGATGCTTTTCCAAGAAAAACAGCTTCAATGACAAAAGAAAGACAAACATACTGAAAACATTAAAGCAAAATAAAAATTAAAAAATCGGCCAAACTTCCCAGAATCATCAGTGACAACACACTTTCAGGATATCAGGAGCCAAGTGTGGCATTTAAGAATATCCAAATAGCTTAGACCTTGCACAGCCTCTGCTGTTCTTTGGTTTATAAAGAAGTGCCCAAATCCTGACCTCTGAATTCACTGGAATTTCACAGATGAAGTTCAGGACAGAATTCAGCTTTGAGCTGCTTAATTTTAATTGGCCCATAGTATGTTTGTTGTTGGGAGATGCTTTTTTCCCACCACTACACAAACTGGGAAGATAAAAATTTAGTAACTAAAAGTGTTTTCCAGAATCCTACTTTCCTAAGGGAAAAAAAAAAAATTACATGTACATGGCATAGTTATTTGATCTTACTGTGAACATGGTAACTGTGTTGTCTGGGTTGTCTTGTGTTCTTTCTGTCCTTCCATCACCTCACTTGTTTTCCATGTGGCTGTTTGTGTACTTACAATTGTGTCTGGTTATCATATGCTGAACGTGATTGTTTTGCACCCAGACTTACTGCCAGCATGAAAATTATTTGAAAACGGGCAGAAGGGAGAAACAGCCATCATCTGAGAAACTCACACAGTAGAGTGCTCAAGGGCTTCCTTTCAGATTTGCTTTCCCTACCAAGAAAAGCCATTGTTACAGTGACAAATGCGTTACAACAGGAAAATCATATGGGATGCAAAATTAAAATCTCAGTCACAGGTAAAGAATCAAGCAGTAGAGGAGTGCATACACAGAACTGCTCTTTTCTCCCTGCCTCCTAGGAAAAGTTGGCAATGCCTTGTCCCTGCAGAGGTGATGCTGTGAGATGTCCAATGCCCATGGCAGGGTAGTGCAGCACCCTCCAGCGCCGTGCCCTCCCTTGGCTCTGCTCAGAGCAGTGACTCCCCAGTCACCAGCCAGCTTCAGTGCCCGAGCTCCCCCAGCCTGGGTCCTGCTCCTCTCTAGCCAAGCTATCTCCATCTGACCCTCTGCTCCTCTCCCAGCTCCTGGAATTGCTCAGGAGGGGAGACTGTGCCCACAGCAGGGGCAGCAAGTGGGACAGGTCACCCTTCCAGCCCCAGCTGAGAGCTCTGCCAGCACGGCCAGGCCCCTGGAGCCCATCAAAGCAAGAGGTGACTTTCTGATGCCCCGAGCCAGCGTGGCCACTCTGGCAGGATTCTGCAGCATGGCCCGAGTGCCAGCAGGACTCCTACCCTGTGTCAGGGCTTCTTCAGGCAGCACGGGGCTGGCACCTACACTCAGCCAAGGATTTGAATCCCACCTGGTGACAATTTAAGTCACACCCATCAAGCCGGTGTAGATCCAGGTAGAAATGAGGTGGGATTTCTCCACGCACAGAGCACTGTACTTCTGAATGGCAGATTATGCTCCTCAAGTTCCTCTACTTCCAGCTACTAAGCATTTCTTCCCTCTTGTAGCAATTCTGGCCAACAACCCCCACTACTACTTACCCTCTTTGAATAATCACACCCTTACAGTACCTCTCACAGCCTAACGTTTTACAATGAAATCTGAGAAGCTCTGAATAATCCTAATAGCAGTTAGGCAGCGGCACTCACACAATTATGATATAAAAGGTAAGTGTGCTCCCACCAGCTCTCCATTTAAATTTATAGTGATTGGTTCCATACAGTAACATGGTAAATGAAAAACATCCCCCAGCCTTCATTTAAGAGGTTTATAGTAAATAAAAAAACACTGAGGGTTGTGTGTTGGCATCCAGCCTGGCAGCTCCCCGTGCAGGAAGGGGATTCGGGCTCCTTTTCCTAGGCACACATAAAATGCCATGTGATATATGGCTCTGCTCTGCCAGGACTGTGGCTGCAGCAAAAGCCTGAGGAAGTCAGGCTGCTGGTCCTAAGGAAACCTTCTCTGTAAGCCTAGGCTGGGAGGGCTAAGGCAGAAATCACCTGTGCTGTCCTGCTTTCCAGAGACACCCTGGCACCTCCCCAGGGTTTGGTGATGTAGCATTCCCAGCTACGAGGCAGAATGGAGTTCCCTGATTAATTCAGTACAAGGTGCCCTGATCACATTGAACAAGGGCTGGCAACTGTCAGATGTGTCAAGTGCTGACTAAATTTTTTTTACAAGGAATACAGACCTGGAAAATTTTTAAACCTTCTCCAGAGACTAAGACTCTGTTGTTCTGAGCTTAGACTGCAAGGAAAACAGGTCTTCACTCCTGAGAATTTAATTTCAGTACCTAGTACCTTTAGAAAATGCAACTTGGGTCTGACCCTGACTCTTGCAATTAACTTGCACAAGATCCTGTGCAAGTTAATTAGGAGAAAGGTGTGATTTTGCTACACAAAGCCAAGCATCTGGGGGATACTCAACCCTATCCTGCTACAAAGTACATCATCACTCCTGGGTGAAAACACCAAGGTACCTGCTCCTCTGTGCTCCTTCTGTCTGAGACTGCCCTGGTAGCCTGCAGGCCCCCTCTGCCCCTCAGCACCAGACCCCACAGCACAGCTTTGGAGTAAGAACAGCCAGTACAGCCACACAGTGAGAAGTGACCATGGCTGCTCTCCTCAGACCAGCTCCAAGAAGGGTCCTGCAGCCCAGTCAACCAGCACAGCAGGCACCAGAGAGGCTTCCATCATCTTTACACTCCCAACATCACCTGTGCATTGATTCTGTGGTGCCCAAAACGTCCTTCCTTACCATGAGCCTGCATTGCTTCTCCTGGCGAGGAAGGGTGGGATTCTCAGGTTTTCACAGCTTCACCAAACTGTTTCTTCAACAGTGCTCAACACTCTTGCACTGCTGCAGTGTCCTGAAACTATTTTTCCCTCATGTTCCTCTCCATCCATTTCATCCTTAAGATAAATAAATGAAAGAAAGTATTGCTGGCTGAGTCTCAACCCTACCCAGCCCATACTACTGACAGGTCCCTGCTGTGAGACTCCTCTCCCCCAGAGCTGCTGGACTCAGCACACCCTGACCTGTCTCCATCACCCTGGTTCAGCCCTGCCCAATGCACACCCACATAAGGGATATTGTCTGCCTTGAGTTTGCTGGGATTTCACTCCAAGAAATGGATGACAATGTTCGTAGGAAGGGTGGAAGTCACCAGTCATGCAACATCCACTGTCAGATTGCAGCTCCTGTCCTAGCTGGTGGTGACTGGCATCCACCTTGCAATCCCTTCATTATTACATCCCAAGGCTCACCCTATACTTAAGGAAATTCTCCCCTCCCTACAAGAGGACACAAAGCAGAACAGACCAGTTTGTGTTTCTCAAGGCACACTGGGAAGTCAGTGGTGAAGGAAGGGTTGTGCAAAACTGCCTCAGTAAATCCCTCAGGAGGAGAAGTTCCTGTGCCCCCTTCCCCAGCTCCGAGGCTTCACCCTCCAGCAGCGTGTTCCAGTCTGCCTTGCACATCTGCTGAACAAGGGTAAAACCAGAGCTGTGACTGATGTCACCAGGGTAAGGCACTGCTGGAGAGGTCCCTCCCTGCTGCAGGAGAAATACTCATCCACACTTCTGCTCATACATCCTGCCCCTGTGATCACAGCACAGTTATGAGATTGTCACCTCTTCTCCTCCTCCTCTTGCAGTGTCCAGAAGTCCCAAGGCTCGTGGCTACTGTGCCACCCCACAAAGGCAGAGGAAGGGCCTGTGCCTCCCTGATGCAGGACCTTCACACAGCACCCCAGCAGCATGGGCAGCTTTACCTTTCACAGGCACTGACAGAAGAGCTCCAGCAGAGCTGGCAGCCAGCTTGGCTGCAAGAAGAGTTAACTCAGTGGAAGGAGGCAGAGGAATAAAAGGCCTTCCTTTCTCCGTTTGTCAGGCAACAGGTCACACATGCTTGCAGACAGATCCCAAAGCCTGTCTCTACTCTCACATTTCCTCTCTTCCTTTCTCTGACGCTTTCCTGACATATCTTCTTGTGCACTTTGCTCAGCTTTTGAAGTAACACTCCTCCCTGCTTGTTCTCCTTCCCACTCCTTGTCACTGAAGTCCTGCTGCTGTCATCACACTCCCATCAGACTTCTCCTTTCAACTGTGCGTTTCCACGCTGTCTCTCCCAACTGTCACACACGCTTCTGGTTCAAACATCTGTTCCTCCCCCTCCCAGGGAAGTTGCTCCAAAACAAGCTGCTTTCTGTCTGAATGGCAGGGAGGATGGATTTGGTTGTACATGTGGCACTACACAACCATCATGCTGCCAAGTGAAAGGCTCCTCTTCTGTGATTTGGTCACATCAATTCCCAGGGCTACAGGCTTAGGACCTCCTTATTCTGCCAGGAAGAAGAGTGAGAAGCCTGTTTCTTGCACCTTACAGCCAGGTTACTCAGGGCTCAGCCTCTGCTCTTCAGGAAACAAAGGAGGGGGATACTTGCTGACATGCACAGAGGGAAGGTCTGCAGGATCATTCTCTGTAACAGCTAAAGGGATGCCCATGCAAGAATGGCTCAGCCCAGGGGAGTCCAAAGAGGCCAGCAAGGAACTGACAAATTACAGGAGCATTGTGGCTACCCAGTGCCCAATAGCTGGTGTTGCCTGGTGATCTCAAAGGTCTTGTGTCATTGCAGGTGAGTCTCAGGCCAGTTCCAAACTCAGAGTGGGGTTAACCCAGGCAGCATGGCCAGCAAGGTGTTCTGCACAGCCTCCCATTGCCATGGGGCTCAGAGGCAGAGCACATCTCCAGGCCTGTGACGAGGCCACAGCAGCCCCACTGCCTGCACACCCAGCTCTGCTGGCAGCCTTGGACTGCCCAGCCCCACTGACACTGTCAGGAAAGAGAACAACTGGTCTCTGGCCTGCTGATTGCTCTGTCCCCATGTACTGGCTGGAGGCAAGGCCCCAAAACAGGTGCCAGAACTTAGAGAAGAAGGTTCAGAGAGGTTTTATCAGCATTGCTAAGTTCTGCCCATTGTGAAGAAACAGAAATATAGTTTCTGTTCTATTCCCTTTTCAGCTGCTTATAAGTTTTTCAAACAGATTCCTATTCAGGGTGAAATGTTCAGTGCTTGGTCTCAGATCAGAGATGATTTCTTTTATTTTCCCCTACAGGAACTGTGAGCAAAATACTAAATGGAGTAGATTTGGAGTTTGGGGAGCATGAGCAATCAGATATTTCCCCCTTGTTCCCTCTGATACCATATGTTCCAGTTGGAAATTTTACACTTGCAGACTGGTAACTCGTAAATGGTAGAGATGATAGACTTCAAATGTTCTCATTGAGAGGCAGAAAACAAACCCAGATTTAACAAAATAATTGGTTCAATACTGTTAAGATGAGTTTAAAGAATTCTGATAATGCTTTCCCCTTCCGTCATGTCCCAGGAGAGGCAAGTACACACATTTTATTTCAATCTCTGTGCTATAATTTTAAGGATAGCTGACAAGAGGTGGTTTTTGTTAAGATGTATCTATTTGCTTTGAACTCCAAAGAAGTTCAGCACTTGCAGGCTGCCAGAAATCACAGACTTATTATTTAAGGAACTTTTGAGCTGTGCTGTCAAACCCATCTGAAGTCTGTACACTGAACAGCTCCCGTTCAATGCATTTTTGTGCTCATTTACAAACTCTACAGTGGAATTGCTTGAAGCTTTATTCCCCTCAACTTGAAACTCACTTAAAACTAAAGCCAGAGAACCCCAGCATTCTTGTAAAGGCATGTTTGGAAACCCAGCCTTACAGAAGGCTGTATTGACACCTATATTGTCAGCTAGGTCGCTTAAAACATCACAGTCCAGCTGATTCTTGTACTTCAAAGTCAGTCCTGCAAACCCCAGGCAGGCTTTGGATAACCTGTCAATACCCTGCATGTTGGTGTAAATGCAGAAGTTATAAGACAGACAAGGAGCTTTAAGCACTGATAGTTCCTGATCACAAGTGCTCATCATGATCAGATTCATGTATGCACCATATCCAGAGATGGTTATTTACATTATCTTTACCAGGAGCCAGGTTTACTAGGGGAGACAATGCCCCTGTTTCCCTCTCCCGTTGCCCCTGCACAGCACAGATGTCCTTTTGTGTGTGACTGAGGAGACACTGAGCAGCTGCCCAGCCCATCCTGCTTCCCCCACCCCACCCCTGGCCCCACTCACAGCCGAGAGAGGCACTACTGACAGCTCACATGTATTTAACAACGTGGGCAGCAGGTGACTACCACAACAGCCCAGCACACTGTGGCATAGTAAAACAGAACACAAAAATCACCCTGTTTGGGCAAAGAAGTCTCCTGAGCTGGAACTCACCACACAGCAGGGCTGTCAGACCATCCAGGAGGCAGATGATGGCTCTCTTCCAATCCCACTGACCAAAGTGACCCAGCAGCCACCTGGAACACAGCAAGAGATGAAATCTCTGGCAAGCAGCTCCCAGCCTGTTCTCTGCCTCCACAGCAGCTGGCATGAGCTACTTTCACCTCAAGCTCCTGATCTCTTTGGTCTCACAGATAGTTATGTACCTTAATGATTCATGATTGTTACTTGAGTCCCACCTGCAAGCAGGGAAGCCTCCACACCGGCCTACAAAGGTTATGGGATAGCTGTGGGCTCACTTCCCCAACCCCTCCTGGGAGCTACTTCCTTACACCAGTCTCACAGCATGGTAATTCTATTAAGTGCTATGGAATTAATCATGATTTATGCCAGTTGAAAGGAGAGAATAACCTGTATCCTCACCTCCTGTACTACTGGTACTACTCTAATCTTGTTCATACTTTGAAGTGCTTTATTCCAGGCAGGCTGTTAGAATTACTTTGTGCCTGTACCCTTAAGCTCTGGTCATTCTTTGCTGTAATTCCTTGCTGTGGCTTCTGGAAAGGTGTTTTTCTGCCTCCACTCCCCACAATAAATGAGTTTGTCACTTGAAATATACTGCCAATGTGTTACATGTCCCACAGTGTTTGTGGTTATATCAGAAGTGTTTGTTTATAGCACCATAATTCAGCAATATCTTGATTACAGGAGAGATGGTGTTGTAACTCACTGTGGCTTGAGAGAATATTATTTTTCTTTTCCTTTAATATAAAATGTTGATTTTCAGTCAATACACTGAAAGAAAAAGGTGCAGTTGTTGCCCTAGTAACCAGCTGCCTTGTAAACCATAAGATGGTAGGAGCACGAGGTGTTAATTGTTCCAAGTGCTGCTTGTGGTCAAGGGTAAAAGCTAGAATGGAAGACATCATAGGAAAGATCTGGGAGGATAAAGTCAGCTGGTGTGTGGTTGGAGAAATCCTAGCAGAGCTCAAGTTGAGAAGCACCCCTGCCACCAGAGGTGCAGGACGAGTGGAATTGTGGCCACATGTGAGAGTCCCTGAGTGAAGCCTGCAAGAGCACAGCTCACCCTGGCAGCTCGATGGGATTTTGTGTGTACCTGTGGGGATTTTGTGTGTGAACCCTCAGTGTACCAGGCACACTGAGGGTTCAGCACTCCATCCCCACAGGCAGTAGCTCCTCCTGACAGTGCTCATTCCCTTCTCCTGACCAAACCCATCTCCATTTACCCTTCTGCTCTGTGTCCCGGTGTCTTGGTTTGGTATGCTCTGCTCCAGAAGGTTCAGCATGAATTTAGGCTTCTCCTTCCCATCACACACCTACCTGGGTTGCAACACACCTTCACTGCCCTGCTGAGCAGGTCCTGCTCTCTTTGCATGGCACAGCTCGGCCCGGCACAGCACCGACATCTTCCTGGGTGATCCTGCTCTGCTCCCCGGCTCTGCTGCTGGCCGGGAGGGCAGAGTGAACACAAAGCACCTCTGCCCCAGCCCTCTGCGAGGCACAGCCCCCCAAATCCAGAGGGTTTCGTGCTGGGGCCGGGAGGCGGCACCAGGAGGACTCCGAAGGGGCCTCAGAGGGAAAAGGCGGCGGGAGGGCTCCCCTGCCGTGTCTCCTCCCTCAGACGAAAGCAACCTGCCCAGACAGCGGCCTCATGTCCCTCAGCATCTGCCGCCTCTCCCCTCTCTCCCCCTGGCCACTCCTTGCCACCTGGAGAGCAAACAGGAGCACTGGCAGGTCTGGGGAAGCTTTTCTGCTTTGTAGCAATTTCCCGTATCTGAATGCCCACTGAACCTGCCAGCATGTGCATTCCCTTAGGAAATGAAGGCAAGGAGCACAGAAAAGACAGTAAATTTACAAGATAAGCCCCTCCCAGGGGCAGGGCTGTGCTAAGCAGGAGCCTCTGCCCCAGCGTGGGACATGGATTACATCTACGCGACAGTGACATATGGCGAGGAGGGCTCGTGTCCTGCAGAGAAAAAGGATGGGACATCAGTATTTCCCCCCTTGCACTCCATTGTCCAGGATGTATTCCTGATGTCTCATTAACTTCTGGGAGGGGGGGGGCAGTTTTTCCTCCTGTTGTTTTTATTTACTAACTCTTGGTGTTTATACTTTGCAATAAAGACATTGCAGTGAGCCATGCCAGAAAGCCCTGAGTGCAATCTAATGACACTTCACACTGGGGATGGAGCCTACATTTAAGAGGAGGCTTCTTTTCTTTCTCTTGCTTCCCCTGGCACAGCTGCCCATGACAATGCAGCCACCTTCCTCTCAGCACAGCCTGATGTAGACCTCTGCTGCTGATCAGGGTTGGGATTTGTGCCATTCATCCTTTACACTAAGAAAACACAGTTTGAGTGAATAAAGCTAAGAAACCATGAATTTTTCCAAGCAGAGAGTGCCTGGGCAGCACTTCAGATAGCAAAGCTGCATTTTAACTGGGATCTGTGGGAAAGGCTGAAAAATAAAGATGAATGAGTTTGGTTGGGTAATTAGATAATAAAATTGAAGGCTCTGGAGTTTAGCCCAGAAATATAACCCAGTATATGTGGCTGGCTAGCCTGCTCACCCTCCTACTGCTGGCAGCACTGTCTTTACCCAGCAAGGAGATCTGTCCTTCAGAGTCCAAGCACAGAAATGCATTTGTGTAGCACAGGATCAATCCTGCCCTCTGCCAGACTCCCAGCAGCTGGATTTGCTCCCCACAGGTGCTGCAGGACTCAAAGTGGGCTTCCCAAACCCAGAGGGGAGTTGAGCACTGGAACAGGCTCCCCAGGGAAATGGTCACAGCACCAAGCCTGACAGAGTTCAAGAAGCATCTGAATTATGCTCTCAGGAGCACTTTGTGATTCTGGGGCTGTCCTGTACAGGATCAGTGGCTGATAGTCCTTGTGGGTCTCTTCCAATGCAGGAGATGCTATGATTCTATGAACTCCCATGCATATCTCGTGTCAGTAAATACTTCTGTGGCTCTGTAGAGGGTGGTGTTTCAGGGTAAAAAGGGCAGCAGAGCCAGTCTGAAAGGAAAACTGGGAGTGATTTTGCTTTCTGGAGTGACTGTTTTCCTAGATTCAGTTTTCAAATTGCTGCAGAGCTGAAAAGCAAAGCAAAGGCAAGTTCTCTTTGACTTGGGAAATACTTCAAAAATAAAGCAAACTCATTTTGAAAGGCACTTTGTCAGCTGCCCTATTTTTAGGATTGACTCCTACAGGTCTTTCCTTCAATGATAACAGTTTTGCCTGAGCAATGACTAGGGACTGCAGGATTTAGGCTTTTAATAAAGCAATTGTGTAATTAAAAATAAATGGGTCTCTAGTGTCACTATTTAAAAGAAAAGAAAACTTAGATCAAATAAGGCATTTCTTTCTTTTTGGTTTAGTCTGCTTGGATCATGCAGAGCTTTAATGACGCAGTCACAAATGTTGTATTTAAAAGGCCTCTTAGTTGCTGAGAGGAGCCCCAGGAGAGGGCTATTAACTGGCCAAATTAGGCTATTTATTTTTGTGAGTTTTGCAAGTTTGAAAAAGAGAGGCACATTTTCACTTAGGAGAGTGATATTTCAAATAGGTCACAGGAAACTCTGGCAGGCGGGAGCAAAGCAGAGCGTCAGTAGGAAAACATTAACCAGAGACATTTTGCAAGTGTAAGTCGACATTTGGGTTCCTAATGGCTTCTGAAGTCCATTCAAAAATCTTTCAGTGAACATAAAATAGGGGCAAGGCACTGCAGCTGTGCAGGAGCCTCAGCCTGATCCTGAATCCCTTAAAAATGGCAGAGCCATGCCTGGGGTGCTGCTGTGAGAGAGCCCAGGGCTGCCAGCACAGCCAGTGGGATGTGTTTGGAGGAGATGGACTCTGCCTCTGGTCAGGAGAGAGCTGGGGCTCACAGACAGTCAGTCCCAAAACCTCACTGCACCTTTCCTGCCTTTAGCTTTGGTTTTGATTCTTAGGACAAACCATGAACTTCGTTTTACTCTCACATAATCAGTTTGGAGCAAATCAGGAGTGACTTCAGTAAATCCTGTAAAGCAAGCTGCATGATCAGGCACAATATGTTTTAAATGCAGGTAGGAAAAGGTGTCTCCACGCCACCTCTGCAGGCACAGCACATGCTCACCAACAGTACACCTTTTCCTCCTTTTCACCTTTGCAAACAGAATCAGTTAGCTCAAAGCCCACTCAGGAATGATTCAGGTGAAATTACTTTGAAGGACTGGTCCACTTCCCATTACCTTCAGCAGCTGAGGATGAAGGTACCCAGGAGTTAAGAAGCCTCTGGGGAAATGTCAGGCTGTCACTGGGTCCTGTCCTGCTCCAGTAGGGCTGGGGTCCCTTGAGCTGCTGCCACACAAGCAACAAGAGCACCACAGCATCCAGATGTAAAAGTTTTGCAGGATTAGGATGACAAAATAAATGGTATATTAAGATAATAAAAAGCAGTGTTCCTAGAAAGTGAGGTGTAATGGTTCCTCTTGGTGGATTATAAATCCAGCAGCCATACATGTCCTAAGACAAAACCAAAGTTAAAGAAAAAGTAACCACATGCCTATTAGAGCAATCTTTCTCTAGTTCTTTTCCTACATGAGCTGTGTGATTGAGGACTCTAAGTACTGGCATGTCTGAGGCTGTGACTGTCACATCAGTGAATAACAAATCTCTATAAAAACACTTCTCTGTGACTGTGGTGGGACAGGCTCTCAGTACCACCTTCTGCTCCTGTCTGGGTGATCAGGAGGAGCTGTGGGTGATTTGTGCCTGGTGCTTTCACAGGATTTCAGGTTTTTTATGACTCAGACAAACCAGTGGTTCACTGGCCCAGAATGAGAGAGCTAGCACTGGTGTAAAGGGAACTGAAAGGGAAATTTAGAGCCCACGGCTTCACCAAAAACCTTGTCAGTCGATACACAAAATGTCAGACAGACCTGACCCACAGCTTTATTCCTCTCATAATCACTGTACTCTGTCATACTAACATAAAACAGCCCATCCCACCCTGAACTGACCCAACCAAAACCAGGAGGGGTTTTGGCACGGCCTTGTCCTGCACTGTAAACAACACAACACACTCAGCAAGAGGAAACCAGAGGTAGAGAGACTCCCTCCAGCTGTGTCAAAGAAGAAACCCCTGCTCTGACCCATGTGGCATGTGACAGGATGGGCACATTTTTCAGAGGTGAGGAGGGAATTTACAGGTACAGGGAAAGCACAAACATATTGCTTGTCTGTTTGACATGAAAGAAGCTATAAATAGTGTGACAATTGTCTCCAGAAACCCAGGACAACCTCTGCCCTGATTAGCAGCCACACACTGTCCCTTTGGACTTTACAGATGCCATGCAGGTTGCAGTCACCAGCTCAGCTGGCTCAGTTGTCTGTTATTGCCTTCAAAACTGCCCAAGCAAAAGCTGCCTTTTCCAAGGAGAGACAGAGGCTCTCTTGAGGTTCTCTGCCTCAGACAAACCTGCTGTAGCTCCAGTGTTGATCATCATCCAGTTGAACAGTAGAGTTCTCCAGCTGGAGCCTGTGCCTGCTTCATGGTGGTAATTTTTCCAGACCTGCTCTGTATATTAGCTTAGCCCAGCAATATTTATTTAGCAGATAAAACTTTGATGCTGTAGAAATAGTTTGCAATATATTAACAAGGCCATAATATTAGTCAAAAGCATTTTTCATGTGCCCTCAAATGTTTGGTGTAAAAGAATCAGCAGATGCCAAAGATGACAAGTTAACCAATAGGTAAAACAAAAGGAGGAGGGTGATCGGTGGTACCATAAACCACTCTCTCCTCCAAGACCTTGCAGCTCACAGCATGCTGTGTATAATGCATGCAAGGTTATTGTTTAAAACAATGCAATATGATCCAAGTCCATCCAGACACAAAGAAATAATTCATCCTTTTCCCATGGATGGGCACAAAACAAACCATGCCGTGGTGCCATCCAGGGACCAATAGGTGTTTCTTGTTCAATGCATCTCTGTGAACTCACACTGCCTGTCTGGCTGAAGTGGGGCTTTTAGGAAAGACTTGGGTCACTCTTGCTTTCCCTAAACCACCCCATCCCATTGCTCCCCTCCCAGGCACAGCCAGGGCCATCAGAGCCCACCCAGCCCCAGTCACAAACAGCTCCTCCTGGCCCCATGCTGGGGGCGAGGGGGCCTCTCCAGCAGCAGGGCCACCTTCCCCAGTGAAGGGCAAAGACATTCCTCATGGTGATGGGGGACTGGCAGTGCCCACTGCAGAAACCTCCCCCTGGCCTGCTTTCTTTCTTTCTCTGTTTCCCCATTCAGGAAAAAGCTTCTGTCACAACAGCTGCTGATTCATTTTCTGACTTGGTGCCGAGCATGCCAGACATAACATTTGTTTGCTGCCAAAGTGGTAAAAACAATGACTTACCAGCTCATTTTTCTTCAGTTGATTATGTGGTGGGGGGAGATAGGAGCTTTAATTAAAATTAGATAAGGGGGAGAATAAATCCACTGAGATGCAAAGAGCAATGCTGTGGAAGGCAGGAAAGGGGAGGGCATCTGAGGAGGTGCAGGAATAACCATCACTAAACAAAGGAAAACAAGGGAGTCCATGGTCAGTGGTGAGGGGCTCTGTGGTCCCTTGCTGCCCTTCACCAACTTCTCATCTCTACAGTTTCCACCACCCAGATGTCAACAGCTTCCCAGACCAATAACTCAGATCCAACACTTTGTCTTCCAGACTGAGAGGAGAGAAGCCACCTAAAGGTGGCTCCAGTGAGGGCAGACAGGTATACTGGTCTTTGATCCTTTCCATTTTTCTTCCCTGATTTGTCTTCTGTGATGGAGGACTCCCACCATCAACATTTACTTGCTTCTTAAACATTGACTAATGATTTGCTCAGTAGAGAGAATTTACATCCAACCCACATTTTGGAAGTGTTCAGGGCAGAGTGACTGGACTGAGATTTTGGCTTGCCTGTTGTTCACTGGTGCCAAGCCTGGCTCCAATGAGTGAAAGTCGTGGTAACCAGTGTGAGGGTGAGGACCTGCTGTGGATGAACCATCCAAAGCCATTATCATTTCATCTGATCATAAAGAAAAGACTAAATCATTCAGAGGCTACAAGAGAGATTTTTAAGGGAGATGGGGAACAATCCTTCCACAGGTGGAATGTGGCTGCGTGGTCAGATGCTACAATTCAAACCAAGGACTCATCAAGGACTACTTATCTAATGCCTGGTAACCTCTCAAAACATATGAGGAGGAAAAGCTCACTTTTATACTTCACAAGCTCTTGCATTCTTTGCTTTAAATAGTTGTTTGCTCTCTTCATCTGAGGGGAATATAAAGAATGGCTATTTGCAAATGCAAAACCCAAGATCAAGGAGTCATTCTTGTTCACCAGAGAAAATAAAATAGACACTAGAGAAGCTCTTTAGAAGGAAGGAAGGATTTTCAAGAATACCAAATGAGACACCTAGATACCACCAACAAGCCACTGGAAAAGCTATCCACCTTCTTGGAATATTTTTGGAAAATCACCTCATTATGTCAGCTTGTATTCAGAACCTGAAAGGACTTCAGTATGGTGTCTTCACCACCATACTCTCACAGAATGGGGAAGAAGGGTTTTAAGAGGTATCTTATGTTCTCCACTCTTATCTCTGCTACACAACTAAAATATTCTTTCCTTGACTTGATCTACCTGCATCACTTCACAGTCTTGTGTACACTGTCTGCTTGGATGGCATTGCTAAATTACTTCACTATAGCAAAATATAAGTCTTTAAGAGAATCTCAAGTTGCTCTCTCAACCAACCACGTTAGGAAAACACCACCAAGAAAGGTTTCTCCCTCCCATGACCTTGTGCGGATTCAGATCCCACAGAAAGCAATGCTGCACTGCTGTGGATGGACCAAGCTGACCATCCAGACACACCCTGCCCTTCTTGGCTTCAGCTGGACCTGTAGTTTCTCAGCACCTTTGCAAATTAGTCTAGAAACTGAAACATTAAATTGTATTGCTGCATAAGGACCTTCATTTCCAGTCTTTTATCAGCAGGGATGATATTGCCATTCTATGCACTAGACCTGTTTTTGTAATACTATGGTTCATCAGAAGTTTTTATGTTAATACCAAATCAGAAATAATACACATGTGATTCATAATAATCTAACTGAATGGCTGCACTGAATGTATTGTAAGAAATTCTGGTTAGGCAAGAAACTCATTAAAGAAATAGTGACTACTATTATCCCATAGCATACATTGTTCTACTGGAAAGTTTCCTTGAGTAGTTTCTTTAATTAGCAATTTGATATTTTGAAATAGTGTGATCTCCACAACACACAATTTGTAACACAGACTTGGCTGGCAAAACAAAGGAAAACAAGCAATATTTTCAGAGTTTGCATCTCAAGGGCATATCTTGTCATTTGCTGCTGTGTATATGTGTATAACACGGGGGCACTGTTCTTGTGGGATTTTGATTCTTAAAAGTTACTTAGATAGAGAGCTTTTTTATTGGAATATTATATATTGTCTTTTTTTTTTCCTTTTTTAGAAAATCCACATTAAATATTTGCATAACTTTGGGCTATTCAAATAGAAGACATTGACCCCAGCTGTGTTCTAGTGAATGAATCATTTATGTAGGAGCTCATTGCACAGAACGTATGGTATTTTATCTTTGCTGGGTTTCTGCCAAATACAGTCTGTAACAATTTTTCCCCTTTGCCGCATTTACTGCTTGATATCCTCTAAAATATACCAGCTCCAAGTGTGAGAAAGCAAAACAGATTCTGGCCAGCTCTGGCTGAGAGCTGTTTGTATGGATACCCCTGTGCTGGCACCGAGGTGCCCTTGTTTTCAGAGAACATCCATTTCAGATCTGAGACTCTCCTTGCACTGACTGCTTTTAATAAACATTGAATCAAAGTTAATTTAAACCTGCAGGGAACTGCAGAAGCCCAGGAGCAAGGGAAAACAGGGATCCTCTTCATAAACATAGGAACAGCCCCAGTGAGGGAGACAAACTTCCACTGCCTTGAACATTCCAAGCTCTGCACCTGCAGGGAAAGCCCGCAGGGAGTGAGGGAGGGTGTTTCTGCCACAGCTCTGCTCAGTTACAGCTATCCTCCAGGTATCACTTAAGTGGAATTTGGGCAAGACATATTTCTGCCCAGAAGGGCAGGGAAAAAGATTATTTCATTAAGTGACTGAGGCACTGCATGACCAAAGCCACTATTACAGCAGGTTTGATTTGAAACGGTGAGCGAGAGGTCAGAGTCTCTCAACACTGATCTCCCGGGGGAGAGGAGATAAGGCACAGTGCTAAGATTTCCACGCTCCCACATGAATAGATAAGGTCTGAATGAGCAGCCTCATCTGTAGGCTGCTTCCCTAAGTGTTTTTCATAGCTTTCACTGGAAACCCTCATACCTTTCTGCACTGAATCACATAATTATGGTTTCCACAAGAAATTCAGAGCAGGATCTCCTCCCACAAAATTTCCTCTCACCTGCAGTCCTTTCATCACCAAAGATGACTATTTGTCAGCACTACCTCTACTGCTGAAAGGGTTCACAAGCAGCTCAATTTAGCAGCCAGAGTCAAGAATATTTCCCCATGCACAAGCTTCTAAAACGTGTTTGTGTGTGGCATGAGCATCTCCATGAGGAATCATTCATTCAGGACACACTTGCAGTCTCGATGTGTTCTCCCTGCTAAGCAAGGAGCTTCTTTTACAGCAGACAACCTCCATCATCAGGAGGTTACCTTCCTTCCCAGGAATGCCTTGCTCAGATGGAGATACTGCTAGCAGGATGCAGCCCCATTAATCTCTGCCATCCCAGTTCCTTCTGCCTGAGCTGTTCCCTGTCACAGGAGGCTCCCTCTTCATCACACCCTCCCACGTGCAACAGGAACATAATAGCCTGGTTAAACCTGTCCCTGGTAAACTCCAAATACAGACAAGACAGTGCTCTGAAGGTCACCAGTTAATTCATCTTTCAGCAGCAGATTATTTCTGATGTGAAATGTTTGCTCCCATTCCCTCAAAAAAGCAAGGCAGAGTTTATCACAGCTCTGCAAGTCCTTCCTGAGAGAGTCACCCAAGAACCTGCCCTGACACCGGTGCCAGTGTTCCAGAGCTGAAAGCACTGCTGTAATTACATGTGACTGTTGTACAAACTCCAGTTTTGGTTGCTCATAACTTCATCTATAATTAATTGTTTAGGCTGAAAATTTCTCCAGCTGGATTGAGCCTCAGGCTAAATTCTCATTTTGGCTGAAATGGCTTGTGTCTCTCCCAAGAATATATTTAAGGAAAAAGACTCTCTTTTGCCCCTGTTAAAAGGGTCTTTTTGTAATTTACTGAAATGTTCTCACAACTCCATGCTTCCAAAAGCAGCAAATAATGAAATACTGGCAGACTTGACCGTAGTGAAACGTCTCTTCATATTGTCAGGGGGAGAGAAGGATGACAATTTGGCCGATTTCAGCCTCAGACTTATTTATATATAGGCAGGTATAGGTGTGTATATACACACACACATATATATTTAACTCTGACTACCCTCAGTGCTGAGCAAGCTTGGTGCCCCACTGTGCCAGACACAGCAGTGAGGGGACTCACACAGAACCCAGCAGAGACCAAGGGCACTTCTGCAGCTGCAGGGCCTGTGGAGCTTTCACTGCAAATGTGCCCTTTGGTTGCAGGGTCTCTGAGGTGCCAGGCCAGAAGAGAGCTGGGGGCAGGTCAAGCTGAGCAGGACACAGACATTTCATCTCAGAGAACACAGGAGAAGCAGCTACTGAAAGGAACCTGTGATGAGCCTGGCCACAGAGCAAGGTCTGACCTGCAGGCAGTGAAGATAACCCTGGGTGCACATGGAGCAGCAAAGACAAGTCAAAATGCTCAAAAGCAGCTCAGTAAATAACTTCTGTCTACTCTGAAAACAGCCAGAGGTGTTTCTACAGAAGTCTGTTCTACAATGAGACAGAAGTGGAGAAAACAAGTACATGATCACTCATGATAAAGAGCACAGCACAATGCAAGAACAGCCTAAAGTGGTTCACACAAACCTGCATGAACAACTAAAGTTTCCTTCTTCAGGAATATCTGAAGTTGAAACCTTATGACAAGCTAAAGATGTAACCACTTTCAGAGTGGGTGCACACCCAGTGATTTCTGGCTGTGCAGAAAACAGGCAGAAAGCACATCTGGCTGCAGAGAACAAACCCTAGAAACACAGGAAGTCTTGAAAAATCTGAACAGAAAAGTGAAAATTACTTCATTAAAATTTTTACCAACGCAATAGAGTCCAGAGATGTCATTAGGAAAAAGAAACCTCAGCACGCATCTGCCTCTGAGCTAACTGGGAAAGCAAAATAGCCCCACTCTAACTAAGAAATTAAAACAGTTATAGACAGTTCTTACTACTCTGTGAACATGAATCAGTACAAGTGAAAATGGTGCACAGATGGGCCAGCACAGAAGCAACAGAAGTGCCGTGATATTTACAAGGGGGAAAAAAAAATCTTCCTTTACAAGTGTAAATATACCAGAGAAATCATCCGCTCGCAGCACAAACTGGGCTTTGATGTAGCAAACACTCCCACCAGGAACAGCACAGGGGGGAAGAGGCATGGTAGACACTGCATCTGGAAGACAGTAGGCTCAGCACTGAGCTTTTCCAAAGAGTCACAGCACACACAAACATGCCAGACACACAGACCACTTCATAGTCTTCATGCAACCAGCAGCAAGGGGACCAGCACTGTGCCAGGCCATGGAGAGATGCTGAGAAGGAAAGAATTGTGGTGAGTGTTGGGTCTAACAGCTGGAAAGAGCATCCTGACAGCCCCACCAGCCTGGGCTCTGGTGCACTGCCCACAACACCAGACATGCACCAGCTTACACACACAAATCAGTGCTGGTGGTGTTCTGCAGGGAGCCAAGAAAGCAGCACCTGGAGCACTCTGTCCAGCTCTGGGGTCCTCAGCACAGGAAGGACATGGACCTGCTGGAATAGGACCAGAGGAGGGCCATGAAGGTGACCAGAGGGAAAAGGATCCAGGGAGACCTTAAAACACCTTCCAGTACCTAAAGGGGCTACAAGAAAGAGGGAGACAAACATTTTACATGGGGCTGTTGTGATAGGACAAAGGGTGATGGTTTTAACTAAAAGAGTTGACTTTAATTGGATACAAGGAAAAGTTTTTTACAATGAGGGTGGAGAAACACTGGCACAGGCTGCCCAGAGAGGTGGTAAATGCCCCACCCCTGGAAACACACAAGGTCAGGTTGGACAGAGCTCTGAACAACCTGATGTTTGGCTGGAACTAAATGACCTTTGAAAGGTACCTTCCAGACCAAATCATTCTATGATTTTTGGGGCCCTCAGCCTCTCACAGAGCAGCAATACACAGGAGGTCTTTCTCTTCAGCCTCTTTCAGGTCTCTCCCTCAGTGCAAGCTGCTCTGGGTTCACAGTGAGAGCATGGGGCTGAGCTCTCCAGACTAATCACATTCCTCCCCACACGTCTTCCCCGCACCTGTAAAACAGCAGTAACAATATTTACACTTCTGCAGTTGGCTCAAGATGCGGGAATGAAAATTTAATTATCATCAGTGCTATTCACCTGTGAGGAACAGCTCACAGCCCGACCACAGCAGGAGTGAATCGAGCCCAGAGCGGAGCTGCAGGAGACAGCACAAATCTCATCCCAGTGGTAAAAAGGTGTGGCAGCTTTGAATGGGAGAGAACAGCTTCTCCATCACTTATGAACTTGTTTATAGTGAATTATCACAGAATTTTGTAATGGGTTTCCAGTTTGCAGGTGAGGCAGACTCCTGCCATTCAGCTGCTCTGCCCGCTGACTCTGCAGTGACACACATACTTGAGTTCTACGGGAAAACCATTTCGAAACAATAAATCCAGCTTTCCAAACCTCTCGCCTCCCCCGGGTCCCTCTAACAACTTTTTGTGGGTTTGTGCTACATTGTCTCACTCCTGAAGACCTTGTTTTCCCCAGTGTTGTGTGAAAGACCCAAGCACAGCAGGAGAAATTAATTAACGGAGCAGACAGCTATTCTGCCATCAAATGAACAAAATGAAACAGTACCAGAGACTTACACTTACAGTCACCCCTAAGTGTTTCACATGACAACAGCAGGCAAAACACAGTCCAGACTGTTGTTTTAATGTTGATAATATTCCAAAATCCACAGCGCTTACCAATTTCTCAGTGGAAATAAAACCTTTGACACCAGTGGGAATTCTGTCTGGGCATGAAAGCTGGTTGTTATACTATGATCCAGCAGTAAGAGTCTGTTTTGATTGTCAGATGTTTAGCACCATTCCCTTCTACGCCTGCCCAGAGCACCTGGACTGACAAACAGAGGACAAAACTTCAGTGGAATTGCATTAGACATGAATACATCTGTGCACTCACGTGCTTTCTGCCAAGGCTTGTGCTGCTGAGGAGCTGATTCTGTTCCCCACTACGGGCAGGGTTTATTTACACTTTGCAATCACCTCCCAGCAGCTGGAGGGCTGCCTGATGTGTCAGCCTGCTCTGCTGCAGAGCGCTGGCTTTTTGCATCTCAGCTGCTTTGTTACTGCTCGGATGCTGACCAGGACTGGGCTGCTAATTTCTCCCAAAATCATGAAGATGTTAAGGAATATAGGGGAAGGAACGGGGAGGAGGAAAGCATTATGATACAGCAACAGTAAGAGGGAAAAGAGTTAAAATGAAGACAGGAAAAAAATTCAAAGGCGCACGAGTGTAAGACAGCATCACTTCAGGCACATGTCAAAACAGTGTCAGATTCTTCTCTGTTCATTAAGTCAACAGTTAAACACCCACCAGCTCTGCTTTTAGCTAGCCCTGGAGTTTTGCAGCACCTGGAGAACCTCTTTATGACATCAGCAGTAGAAACAACTGGGTTTGTCAGCAGATAACCTCATTCAGGAGCAGGTGGAGTGACCCCTTCCACTCCTGTCACCGTGAGGGCCACGAGCAGGGGTCAGGTCACAGACTCCACGTGGTGGAGAGCAGCACAAGCACAACAGAAGCTGTGGGAAAATGGCCTGAATTTTATCATTTTTTCCTAGTTTTAACTCACATATAGCAGCACTTAGTATTTGTCCCCAGAGTTTGATAAAAAGAAAATTATCCCCATAATACTAAATTAAAAGCATCAAATTCATATCTATCCAGCTAACGTGGTAGAGATCACCAGCCTGTGGTGAGGAATGGTCCCAGCAAGGGAACATCTGTGCATTCTGGGGAGAATTTCCCCTCTCCAGTACTTGGAGTTCTTGACTCCCTCATTTACAGAAGATTCACAGGGAAAGAACCTGACACGAGTGCTTTTCAATAGGACTTTGAACCTGTAACAATATTTGACATAAAATTACTGCCCAATTATAAAATTTTGTGCTGTGGTTAAAGAAAACCCCAAAAACCCACATGCAATAACTTAAGAATAAAATGTTTGTTTCCCTTTTTGTATATAATTTTTATTATACTCATTGGAACTTTTCCATTACAGGTAGAAGGATGAGAAAACAGCAAACCCTTATTTACAAAATAGGGGTAACATTGTCCAAGGGAGAGTGCATATTAGACTGAGACTATGGTAATTTCCTAGGACTGTATTTAGATGAAAAAAAACTGGGTTTTTTAGTGGTTTTAGCCTCAAAAGCCTTCCCAAGGGACATGTATAATTTAGCTGTGATAAGTCTCCCTTAGGTTTAGGAGCCAAGAAGACAGACTCATCTCTCTTCTGCAAGAGCCACCATCCAGAATTTGGCAACAAACACACTTTCCTCCCAGGCAGTGCCAGCCCTGAGTTGTACCTGCTCTTTGCCATTATACCAACCCAGGCTCATAAATCACCTCTGTCCAGTCTGAGGCAAAAATCCCACACAGACACCTCGGCTGCCCTGACACTACCTGCTCTGCACTCCAGTTTCCACACTTCTCAGTCCAAATAAGGCTGCTTTATGCACTGTTTTATTACTTCAGGTAATACTGCACGCTCTCAGCAACAGGAACAAAGGGTTTGGTGAAAGCAAGCTTGTTTGTCTGAGGGTTTTGGGGTTTTTCCCTTTAAAAAAAAAAATTCTCCCCATTTGAAACTATGAACATTCCTCAACAGTCCTCACCTCAGTCAGCCAAAAATCACATGAGGTCTTTCTGAAAAACTAAGTTCTGTGCAATGAAGTTATTAACTGCTGGGAAAGCCAGAAAAGCTTTTTTACAGCTGTTCATTGATGCACTGAACGTCACCTTACACTCTACAGCCCTTTTGAATTCCGCAGACTTCTGGAGCAGGCTAAGAAAAAACAAAAATCTTGGCCAGAGCAGTTACACTACTTCTTGATACATGGTTTTTTTTGGGTTCAGGCCTCAGATTCTCAGCCAGCAATTTCTGTCCCTGGTGGAAATTAAAAAAAAAAAAAACAAAAAAAAACCAAAACAACCACCACCCACAACCAAAACAAGACCCAAAAAAAACCAAAACAAAAAACAAAACCAAAAACCAAAACAAAACCAAACCAAAACAAAAACCCCAAACAACAAAAAGCCAACAACTCCAAAAACAAACAAAAAAAACCCCCACAAACCTCCAACAAAACAAAACAAAAACCATGCACAGAACATACCAGGTTTGTCTGCTTTTTAGGAATCCAGAGAACAAATATAAGTTCCTAGGGCATTTGCAAGGGATGTGAATTGACCCCAAAGCCCCAGCATCCTTCCATGGAAGATCACAGTTATCCTGACAGAAGCCAGCAGTGCCTGGCTCTGGACCAGAGCGCTCCCAGACACACAGTGCTGGGAAGGGGGGGAGGAGCAGCCTGGCCATGCCAGCTCCCATTTGGCACCCTGTGAGCCACATCCCTGGGCACACTCCAGCCGTGCTCCCACAGAAGGGGACAGCCTGGTCCACCTGGTGCTGAAGTCCCCATCACTGACGCTTGAGCCTGTCCACTCAACAGCTTTAATGACTCTCAGAAACCTTTCACACAGGGACTGAATGTGCTGCTCACTTCAGTTTCAGAGAGGTGCACAAACCCCTTGGTTTAACCAACTGGCTGTCATCCTGCAGTGAATGAGGCCAGAATTAATTTTCTCTGTTTAATTTATGTTTCAACGTTTTTATTCTAAAGCTGTACACGGATGCTTGGGTACCAGCAGGTGTATTTAATCTGTACATAAACCATACCAAGCAGTCCTGTTCTCATTCCTGCATGCTCCAGCAGGAGTACACCCCTCCTCACACCCAGCCTGCTGCTTGGCTTCCTTTCCTCTTTCCCTTTTAAATGGTACAGACAGCCGATGAAGAGCCAGGTACTCACCTTGACCCAGACTTGAATCTCCACCAGACCTTCTCAGCAGGAACAACCAGGTTTGAAATGAGAGGAAATGCTTGGCAGGTGCTCCCAGGGGACTGGCCAAAAATAACTGCGCTCTCCAGTTAATGTCCATCTGAGTACTACTAACATTTCTCCTTTAAGAGTGCGGCTGAAGCATTTGATTTACTCAAGGTGAGGCAGTCGCCCGGCAGACCAGGCACACAACAGGGAACAGTCAAACCCATTTTAGTCACCTATGTAAGGTGCCCGCGCTCTCCCCACAGACAAGGGATCTTTTAGGGTGTGATTAACTGTAATTAGGAACCTACCTCTCACCTTTGATTATAGCAGTAGTCTAGACAGCTAGTGTTGGCAGAGAACCGACAGACTTAAAACTACCTCGTACAAATATTCCCCAATGCATCGGCTCTGCAAGGAAACAGACCGGAGGCTCTCTGGGAACAGGGTTATACCGAGCAGCGCTCGGCACTTGGCAGGCAGTGAGGAGCAGGTAAGGCTGTTTACAGGGAGCTTTACTCAGCCGTGACTTCCACCAGGCAGCTCCCTGCATCCAGCACAGAACGCCGCAGGCTGAGCGAGGGTCCCGCAGCCCCGAGCCGCTCCTTTCCGCTCAGCTGCTGGCACGGGAGGAGAAAAGTCTGCTGGATGTCAGCTCTGGCACAGAACCAGAGCCGGCAGCATGGCCACCCGCCAGCCCATTGCTCAGGAAAACCTACTGAAAACCTACTGAAAACCTCCTCCTTCCTTCGGCACGGGATGCAGATGTGGCTGAGGAGCCCGGGAATATCCTCTAGTCCCGCGGGCTGCTGGGTGGTGCGCGCTGCTTGTAGCTCTCATCTCCTACTACTGCTTGCCCTTTTTTCAAAGGAACCACTTGGATCATAACTTTAATCAAGACTTTAGAAAACAAGGCATCTAGAAAATTTGGCCAAATGCATTCTAACTTCATTAAAGAATTTAAGAGCTCCCCCCAAATTAGCAATTTTTTTACTTAAAAAAGAATTGTTGTATTTGAAAATACTGCTATAAAACAATACCTTAGGCAGCAGATAGACTAAGGTCGAAACGTAGTTCAGCCCCTGAAACGACTCGTTTTAAATTGTGTATTTTCAGTTTCCATCTCAGATAACTGTGTGGCAAGGCTGTGCATTGCTAAGTGACAGCTCGTTCTGCTTTCAGAACAGCAGCACTTCAGTAGTAGCTAAATTGATGCTTTTTATGGGTCCAGCACTTACCGAGGGTAATTGATTAGTGCCTGTGAGGAGTTCTGAGATCTAACAGATTACATGTTCTGAGCCTGCTAAATTATTTTAATAGATTTAGGAAGAAAAAGATTCAGAATTTTGTGTGATCCAGTATTACCTTTCCCAATCAGCATTTCCCCTTCCCATACTTTTGCTCAGTTAGAAAAAAAGCGTGCTAAGCCCAGGCAGCAAGAGTTGAGTATGACACCTGTTAAAGTATAATAGAAAGCGAGTCTCTTTTTCCACGGAGAGTTTCTCTGATGACTGTTTATTCCGCTGTTTAAAGATTACAGCTTTAATCCAGCCCAAGAGAAGGAAACGGAAAGGTCACAGCTCCGTGGAGCTCGGAGCGATCCGCCGGGCAGACGGCACCGCAGCCCCAAACAACACGCTGTGTTCGAGGCTCCAGCCTCACAACACATCCTCTGTGCTGCAATTTGGAACCATTTAAGCTCAGCTGCCTTAAACACAGCCCGAACCAAGAATAGCCTCGGCTCCCGGGCACAGGTCAGGCGATGCTGAGTCACTTGCTGGCCGGGGCCCAGGCTTTACAGCTGCCTTGGGCTCGGCCTCCTTAAAGACACAACTTGTGCCTGCCGCACACAGCCCCAGCTCCAGCTGGGCACGATCAGACAGGGATGGCACCCTTGGATGCCGGGGGTTTAGCCAGATGCATGACTCCAATACGAATTCCTGCTTCCTACCGCCCTGTTTCCCTCCAGCTTCGGAGCGCAGCGCTGCTGCTGCCTTCCTGCCCATTCAAAGCTACATTCATGCATCTCTTTGTAATTATGAATCAACTCCCAGGCATCGGTGCACACCCCAGGCTCACACAGAACGGCAAACAATATACTGTCACGGGTTGCATCAGCTGCACGATGCTCTCTCATGCCTTCAGGCTTGCTAAAGCTGATCCAACGCTAATATAATAATAGCCTTTTTACCCGCCTCCTCCCCCAACAATTACCGGAGGCTTGGAAAGCCATTGAAATGCAAATAGCACACGGAGAGGTTATTGGGAATCAGGCTGGGAAGGTACAAATGCTGTCCTGCTAGTTTCCTTTAGTTAGACGCGAACGGGACTGTAGTCCTGAATTTCTCTTTGTATAAACAGGGAGAGAGGCGATATCGTGGATGTACAGACGGCCAAGTGTAGAAGCTGAAGTGCATCTTCACTTCTGCTCTGTATCTGGGACCCCTGTTACCCCCCTCAGCTGCTGCAGTAGCAGAGAACGGCACAGCACAGAAGTCTCTGTAGCTCCGATAATACGAGCGTGCCCAACTACACAAACTCACAGAAACGCGCGCAGTGTGGGTTTGAAACACCTTGCCCCCACAAGGCAAGGCACTGTGGAGCCTGCGGTTTGCTCTGTGGCCACAGATGGAAGTCAGAAACACAGCATCCCTCTCCCTGTTATCCCACCGCATCCTTCAGCCCAGGCGCTTCTACAGACGACAGGACCCCCCCGCCCCATCATGATCTGTTTGCCTACTATCGCTTCAGGTAATGTTTCCACCAAGGACAAAAAAGGTGTTTCTGGACCCAAAGCAGTTCTGACACTCGGCTGGAGCAGCCGCGAACAGCAGGGTGTACCAGCCGCTGTGAGGTGACAGGGGACCATGATCACCCAGGCACTTCTTCAGCCTCTCAGTCCCCAGTAAAGCTTCAGGAATACCTCCTAAAAATAGGCTGCATCCTCATCCCCTTTTCTGTAGCAAAACAACCTATAAATATCACAAAGAAGATGTTCACCCTGTAATGTACAAATTCCTACCCCCGTTCAAAAGAGCCATAGAGAAGAGGGTCCAGCAGCCGGTGCACAAGGGGTAACTTGTTTGCTTTGGCGAGACGGCGGCTGAGGCAAATCTAACAGCAGTTTACAGCTACTCAAGCGCAGTTACTAACGCGACAGAGCCAACACAGCTGGGGGTGACGGCTAAAGGGTCAGTGCGAGGGGCAGACTGAACCCAGGAGAATTTTCGTGCCAAGGTAGTGAACAGCACGGCCATGGGTCATCGCTGGGGAGGTAGGGGAGCTTTCAGCCCCGGAGGTTTTCAGACGTGGCGGTGGCTGATATAACCTGGTGTCCATGGGTCCCGCTCTGATGGGGCCTTTGGGCTGGAGACCTCCAGAGGTCGCTTCCAGCCAACAATTCCATAGCTCCGTAACCACCATATTAAATACTTGGCATTAAAGGGTGAAACTGCAGCAGCTCCTTCCCCTACACTTCTGTACCTTCCCTGGAGCAGGGCACCGCTCCGCGGCCGCACCACCGCCCCATCCCAGCGGGAACGCGCGGCCGTCCCTGCCCTGGGGGTGCGGGCACC
>WBNO01027563.1:808889-841661 GCA_013400575.1 Peucedramus taeniatus | reverse complement strand
AGCGGCGGACCCCCGCCCCCGGCCGGGGTCACCCCGCGAGGTGCTCCCCCCGAGGGACGCTCCCCCGCGGGGTGCAGGCCTGGCGGCCCCCTCGCCGTGGGGGCTTCTCGGGCTGGATATTCCCCCCGGTAGCACCGAGCCTGCCCCGGGGGGCTCACGGGGCCGGAGAGATGGGCACCGAGGCGGGGCCCAGCTGGGAGGATGCACCCCCGGGGGATCGCCTCGGGGAGGGGGCTGCGCCCTTCGGGCCCCACCCTGCGCAGAGCACCCCGACTCCGCAGCGGAGGGCGGGGTGCCAGCCTGTGCATCGGGGCCGGGCCGCAGACCATCCTTGTCCCCCCTCCTTCTCCCGGCCCCCTGGCCCTGCTCCCCCGCTGG
Organism: Peucedramus taeniatus; assembly: GCA_013400575.1. NCBI lineage: Eukaryota > Metazoa > Chordata > Aves > Passeriformes > Fringillidae > Peucedramus > Peucedramus taeniatus. The sequence continues at coordinate 841,283 of WBNO01027563.1, read as the reverse complement.
CGATGGGGCCGGTCCCGCAGCGGGACCCACAGGCAGGGCGGCTGGAGCCTGCCTTAGGTGACAGTGCTGGTGACGGACGCATCTCGGAGCGCGGCGTCTGCCTTCGGGTGACAGTGTTACAGCGATGCTTAAGATGTGCGATGCTGCAGGTATAAGCTCTGGAGCAGCCTGGGGCTCAGTTAATCCTAAGCAGAGGTAGCCATGGAGTCACCGCGGCAGGAGTTTCGGTTTGTCTCTCTGCTCCCTGAGCTGCTGGATTAGCGGATTCTCAGTATGACCCAAATTTGTCGGGCTGCTGGTTGTATTCTCACTCTTTTTTTGTCGTACCGTTATTTCTGCAGATCAGAACAGTCTAACCCAGAAATCGTTCCCAGCTGAGCTGCAACCAGGAAGGAAAGAATAAAATGCTGTTTTTAGGAGGGTGGGGAGGAAGAAATTAAGATAAATGCGAAGTTTACCACAACTCTTTGTCTCCTTATAAAACCCAACAGTACTCTTAAAAAGCTGTGTGTTTAAATTTAGAAGAAGCGTCCTTCTAAAGGTTATACAGAGAAAATAGACAACAATTATGTAAAAAGCATCAGGAAAGTTTTTCTAAACAAAATCTGCTGTTAACTAGAAAGCACCCGGAAAGCACAGACTGGTTAGAAGATATCAGCATCAAAGCAGGTAGCGAGGTGAAACCCAAGCAGATCTTGCTGTTGGAATAGATTATGTTTTCCATGAGTCAGCCTGGAATTAGTTTGTTTGCATTTGGTACCTACCTGTTTGTGCACCTGGAACGGTAACAGCATGGTACAGAGTTGCTTATGCTAACCAGGCTAGCGCTGCATTTTTAATTGATGGATATCAGTTTGACAGGCTGAGATGAGACATTGCATAAAATCTTGATTTTAGGTTAAAAAAAAATCTGATTAGTCAGTACTAAAGCTATTTGCATTTTGTGTTTTTCGCAACGTGGGTAAACAAAAATGCTGTTCTGTTTCATTTTGGAGCTCTTGGGCTGCAGAGTCCAGCTCTTAAATATCCTTGGCTGTGTTTGTATCAAAATGAATTTCACCGAAACATTCATAAATCATTCCTGCCAGCGTGAGGCTTCACAGGTAATTGAACAGCATTTAGTTTGTCTCCTCTCCGAACTGCTTTAAGTTGCCTCTCCGTGGCAATCCCTGTGTTAGGGAAGCGGGCTCTGCTCCTGCCTCCCGTCCCGGCAGGGGACACCGCGCCGAGGTGCTGCTGTGCGGCACAGCCTTTCCACGTGGCCTCTGCTTCCTCCCCCGCTGTGTTCCGGCAGTGCCTCTCCCAAGCCACGGGTGCCTGCTCCTCCCTTTCTCTCTCCTCCACATGTGTTGGAACAGCTTTGCAGCACCCTGAGGGAGCCTTGGCCACCTCACCTGAGCACTGAACTGGCCTTTGGGTACCAGCACAACCTCCCTGCCATCATCCTGTACCCAGGGGAAAATAGCAGGTGGTGGCAAGGCAGTGGGTTTCCCAGGCAGGGCATTCTGTGCCATTGCTTCAGAGCAGTAGCAATAGAAATCACACTTCTCCATTCCCTCTATTCCCCAACGGTTTTTTGGTTTTGTTGGTTTTTGTTTTTTTTTTTTTTTTTGGCTTCTTGTCCTGAAACAGTTGCTCCAGTAGTGCCAAAAGCAGACTGTGGACAGCCCAGTCTCTTGGAAGCTCAGAGATTTACAAATTACCAAGAAAGAACGACAAACAAAATCAGTACCCAGCGTGATTCCTGCAACTGTGGTCAACCTCCACTACTGAACTACTGACACAAGACTGATGTGTGTGTTGTCTGTGACTGTCCAGTAAAGCAGGAGCAAACTTCACTTTTTAATTGGAAAAAATGGGTTTGGGTTTCTCTTTGATGACATTCTAGTGCATTTCCCTTCATTCATGGCTGTGTGCTCCAGTGCCCTATCTGGGCTATCAGACACAGCTGTGCTGCATCCATCTGTGCCTCCAAGCTGCCTCTGCCCACAGCTCATGTGCCCATGGCTGCAGTGCTGCAAACAGCCATTGCTTGTAGGGCACCAACCCGTTTGCCAGTGCTGCTAAACTCTGCCCTATTTATTCCCAGTGTACTGGGGGCAGAAGCATTAAAGTATTTTGAGACGGTGGAGAAAACCAAACACCCTGCAAAGCCTATTGGCTGTAGCCAGAGACAAGCATTCCCTATGCCAGCACATTGCATGGTGCTTTGAATTCACAGATCTGTGACTTTTCCAGAACGTAGGTATTTTTCATGTTTGAGTCATCCAGGGTTAACCACACGCTTGTGGAAAAGGATAAGAGTCGAGCAAGAAACTTACCACTCTTGTTACTTTCCCCTCTCCTGTCCTCAGTCTCATAAGCCAGTACACAAATGCATTGATGTGTTTTCTTTGAAAGCTGGCAAATTTGACATCTGAGGGCTTTTTGGAGGGAGTGCAAGGTTTCCTCTCACAGGCCAGGCAGAAGGGGCACATGCAGTTTTTGTGCTTAAGGTTTTGTTGGAAAAGGTTGAAGAAAAACTTCGCTCTACAAACGGCAGTAAGAGCAGTTGGGCGTGTCCTCCAGAGTTGCCATCTCAGCACTGACAAGCTGTGTTGTCACCTGTGTCTTCATAGGCAGCATCTCACAAATCACCTCTCCTCTCGAGTGTGACTACCAGCACCCACCCGCAATTGCAATAATTTCTTGAATGTGAAGGCAGTGTTGGACAGTGTAATTAGCTGTGTGTAACTGTTGCACAGATGGCTGCAGTCACTGTGGGCAGCTCCCCTGCACCAGCTCCACACCACAGAGCCCAAAGGAGAGCATGGACCAAGCAGAAAGGAGCCTTCTCTTCTCCAGATGTTCTTTTCAGGTGTCTGGACTCTGTTTTGCACTGGGCAGCCGTGGATGCAGCTGGCAGAAAAGGGGGTGCCAGTGCCAGGTGACCCTGTGTCCCTGTGCCCCATCCCTTGCTAGGGTCACTGGCCATGGATGTTCCAGAAGAGTTGCAGGGAGGAATTATTTGGAGTAGAAGAGAAAGGCTGGGTTTGGCATTGTTGTTGAAACTAAAGGAGATAGCAGCATTGTATAAAGCTGCAAAAAATCTTTGTTACAATACATTATTGTGTTATTAAAGTTATAATTACCAGGTATCAGTGGTGAGTCAAAGTAATACATTTAAAGAATAATTTTTACTTAGGTAATGTCTTTAGTGTGTATGACAAAGCAGGAGAAGCCAAATTGGTTTTCTTACAAATTATCTCAGATCTTTGAACACATATGCATTAATTAAATGTGCCATGCTCAGATATTTATGTACATAGCTGTGGAAATAATTAATTTGCATGGTTTTACTTGCATTTAGATTTTTCTTCTACCAGCCTAGTGATAAACATGCTTGGAAATGGCTGTTTAACTCTTTGAGTTTTTCCCCCTCTACAAAAATTTGATCTTTTTCTTACATCTGTTGCAAACATTTCAGCCCTTAAAGCACATAAAACAGAAGTGTCTATTGATCTCCTGAGTTGACTAGAATAAACTTTTAAAACTACTTGCTTTAAACCCAAATTTGTTTTCTTCTTGGAAGAATATCTCCTGGAGGTTTAAGGCATTAACTTTACCATGAACTAAAGGAAAAACTGGGGTTTTATTAGGCATTGCTTCTGAAGCCATTCTAATAGCAAAACATATGCTTAATAAACTACATAACTCTGATGGCAAAGAGAAAAGCTTTGCAATAATTCCTTTGTAAGCTGATTGATACAATTCACAATCAGTGGAAGTGCTCAAATAGAGGGAAGTGGGAGAAGATGAACGTGGCACATCAAAATGTAGAACATGAAAGGACTTTGAAAGGGAAGCTTCAAAGTTGGGGATCCAGATGCTGGAGTCACTAGCTGTGATTTAGGATGTGAGCACGGGAACGTGGCTGCTGGGAGAACAACGCTTTTGAGAAGAAAACAGTCCTGATACAAGCCCAGTAGCCATGGCAAAGAGAGGCAAGTGCTGCCTCTGCACTCACAGGCATTTCAGTGAATCTGCTCAGGGTCAGCTTTGGGTTTGATCTTCTGAGAGCTCAGCCTGCTGGTGTGATGGGGGTGAAGTTAATGCTAATACATATTTATGCAAGTGCCTTGCAGTCACTCCAAAATCCTTTTCCTTTGCTTTTCAGCCTTGTCTAGGAAAGCCACAAATTTATTGTGGAAGGAGAACTGGGGCCACAGGCAGAAAGCTGATGCTGAGTGTGAGCTCTGTTTCCCAACCACATGAGCATCATCTCCAGGGAAGGAGATGGCCAGGTTGCTGTAGGGATCTGGTGTGGTCACCATGTACATGTGTAAAAAAAACAAAGCAAGCAAAACCAGAGGCATTGGCAAGATTTTGGAGATGGTGGCTCAGACAGGGAGGAGAGATGCTGAGAATCATTCTGTTGTTGGAAGGCTCTGCAGGCTGGTACAGGGTTGTCTCCAGCAAACAAGGTGCTGGGGAAAGAGAGCTGATCAGAATTTTGCTTGCCCTTTGAAATGCTCTTTGCCTATGCACAAAGAACTCTGGGTAAAAACTTGACAAAGTTGGAATAATCTTACTGAAATCCTGCTTCAGAAGGACATGCTCCAGGTTGGGCTTTCAGGGATAACTTCAGCTCTGGCTCTGGGAAGGTAGAAGGCAAAAGCTAAACAAGCAGAAGAGGTTTCCAGCCCCAGCTGTGGATGGCAAAAGAGGTGCTTGTGCTGCAGAGCAGATGTTAGATAGCTGATGAGATTTTGAACAGCACATTAGTTTGTGTCCATAAAGCTTTGTCTGCTGGCAAAAGTGTCCTTTCAGGGGTAGGAGCTGGGTAATGTCTCTATGTTAATATGTGATCTCTCTGTGGGGTGAACTTGAGCAGCTTGGTGGGATGTCACTGTGGTGACCAGACATCTCCATTCAGGTGTTCCTGCTACTGCAGGACTTGGGTCATCTTTCCAGACAGTAAAATCTGAGTGAAAATAATGCCAGACTAATCTAGACTCATTTAGAGTAAAAACCTCTCCAGGTCCCATCCTGCCATGTGGTACACAGTCTTCCTCTTGGAGCTTTGCTTAGTTTACACTACAGAGCCTGAAGAGATAGAAAGACCCAGAATTGCTGCAATTTCACCTAGCACATTTTCTCACCCTAGAAGTTCTTCTGGCCAGAGAATCACAGATTCAGTTAGGTCAGAAAACACCTGTGAGGTTGTTGAGTCCAACCTGTGACCAAAGACCACCATGTCAACCACACAATGGCATTGAGTCCAGTCTCTTGAACATCTCCTGGCACAGTGCCTCCACCATCTCCTTGGGCAGTCCATTCCAATGTTTAATCACTCTTACAGTGAAGAAATTCCTCCTAAACTACAACCTAAAATCACCATGCAACCTTATGCCAGTGCAGTGCTAGGCAGAAGAGGTTGCACCCCCCCAAAATCAAACCATCCCATCCAGTGTGCTGTTTCCAGCTGGTGCAAGCCTGCTCTGAGCCCCTGCTTTGTGCCCCAGCCACAGGCTGGGTTCTGCCCCAGGTGCTTCCACTGGGGTGGGTGTTCAGCCTGGCCCCAGCTACTGCAGGGTCCCAGCCTGTCCCAGAGACACTGAGCCCATGCCAAGCAGGTCTGTGTAATTATTTGAGGAAACTGGAATGTGTTATTTCCAACCACCGCTCCCCCACCCCAGGATAGCACTAAGCATTGAGCTCATCATGCTTTTAAAAACACCCACAGATCCCAAACATGTCTTTCACCTCATGCAGAAAATAGAACATTTTTAAGTGAGGTTAAACATATATTTGAAAAGATAGTGTATTCCTTCTTTCTTTTTTGTAAAGATGGTCTTAACTGAGTGAATTATTTATACTTTCACAGAGAAAATCTCAGAAACCTCAACAGCTTGCTAACAGTTGGATTTGTAAATGTTGTTGCTGTTTCCTCTTCAAGTAGGGTCAGAGAGAGCAAGAGACCTGTTGCTGGACTTCTCTTTGAACTCACTGAGCAGCTAGTTTTATGTTTAAATTATTTCATGCCACATTAATAGCACTGAGTGCTCTGTTTATACAGCACCTGGTCCCCTGGTGATGGGGATGCAGCATGTGCTGGGCATGGGAAGTAGTAGAAGCTGGATACAGACCCCAAACTCCCCTTTTCAGTGACTACTCCAGACTCCTCTATGAAAGCAAGGAGTCAAACTCACCTTATTGAAAACAAGCTGTTGGAAAAGGCCGAGGGATGTGGCACAGCTTCCCTCGCTGTGGGCGAGCCAGGAGGGGTGGTCTCACAGCTGCCGGCTGGGTGGTTAAAAATCACCACCAGTTCCTGCACCACCTGCTCAAAATTACCTCCAGCAGATCTCTGCTGTTTCCTACTTGGAGGGTGCAGCCCCCGCCCTGCTGTCTCCCGTGCTGGCTCCTGCCCATGGCAGCCCCGCCTGGGTCGGGGATGCTCCGGGAGCAGCAGAGCCGCACGACCCGGAGCGCTGCGGGAGGAGGGTGCAGACAGTGATCAGCACAGGCTGGAGTCTCAGCCTCTCCCCCCCTGAGCCGAACAGCCCGTGCTGGCACGGGGAGGGGCTCTGGGAAGGGGGGACAGCAGTGGCCGGGCGGAGCCCGCACTGCAGCTGCGGGGACAGGGCAGGCAGATGCTCTCAGCCGGAGGAGCAGGCTGAGCCCCCCGTGCTCTCCCAGAGCCCTGCTCCATCTGTCAGCATTACCCGAGCCTTCATTCCCACTACTGCTCTGCTTCTGATTGTAATAGCACAGGATGACAGGAGCATCACATCCCAAGTGATGAATCAGCATTTTTACCGTGTAATTCCCTATTTACCTACTTTTAACTACAGCACCTCCTCTTGATCTTTATCTGATGAGAGCAATCTTTCTCCACCGGGAATCAGGTGATAAGCATTTAATCTCCTGCTTCAGTTTTCCGTGGGCTCCTGCCTCACTGACTTTGCCATCAGTTGTTCATGCTCTGAGTTATGAACAAAATGCTTTCATGCCACAATTTGTTGTCTGGTTGATAAACAGGCATCTTTGACAAGAGATACATTCATAGCCATTACTTAATGTCTAAGTAGAAATCATATGGCTAATGTGAATGTACATTGTAATCTTTCTGGATGGACAGCAAGCAGGAAAACATGGAAGCAGCTGTTGTGGTGTAATCCCAGCTGGCAACTCAGCCCCACACAGCCATTTGCTCGCTCCCCCCACATCGGGATGGGGGAAAGAGTTGGAAGGGTGAAAGTGAGAAAACTGAGAGGGTTGGGATAAAGGCAGTTTAACAGGTAAAGCAAACCAAGGGACTCATTCCCCACTTCCCAGGGCAGGCAGGTGCTCAGCCATCCCCAGGACAGCAGGGCTCCATCACCTGTAACAGTGACTTGGGAAGACAAACACCATCATTCCAAACATCCCCCTTCCTCCTCCTCCCCAGATTTCTATGCTGAGCATGGTCTGGGATATCCCCTGGCTCAGTTGGGGTCAGCTGTCCTGGCTGTGTCCCCTCCCAGCTCCTTGTGGAGCCTCTCTCTGCTGGGGTGGGTGAGGAGCAGGAAAGGCCTTGGCTCTGTGTTAGTGCTGCTCAGGGAGAACGAAAACAGCCCTGAATTATCAACACTGTTTTCAGCACAAATCCAAACCACAGCCCCATACCAGCTTCTATAAAGAAGATTGACTCTACTCCCACCCAAACCGCCACATTCCCCAATTTTCAGCCCTGCACCCATAATTATAGGAGGAAAAGGAACTTGCTGTGCTTTTGAACCTTCACTAGGAGTCACAAAGTGAGCTGGGGTCCCTGTCTCCCATTCTCTGCCTGCTAAGGCTGGGTTAGGGCTGGGGGTGGGACACTTGGGCACAGGGAGTGCCAGGGAGTGGTTTCAGCTCAGATCCTGCTCCTGTCCCCACCTGACAGGGCTGGCTCTCAGCAGTGCTGCACCAGACCGTGTCTGTCTGGGGATGCCAGGCTGGTGCCTGCTGGACAATGATCATGGCACCCCCACATCTCCCTTTCCCTTGCTGCCAGGGCAGTAATCCAGTTCTCCAGCAGAGGTCTGCACAGCATCTGGTGGGGACAAACCCGAGCCCAGGGTGACACTTGTTTTTTTTCATTACTGAAAAGTCATCTTCAGCCATTCTCCATCCTGTGCACTTGGTTCAGTGCAAATTTCCCCTTGGCCTCTTGCAAAGGGGTTGTGGTGTGGGAATAAAATAATGACACTGTCCACATCCTTTCCCCTTTAGGTATATACCTTGTTCTTCCTTAAAAAGTTCCCAAACAAACAGCAAGAAAGTGGAAAGGAAAACCAGCTCCCTTTCTTATAAGATACACCTTTAAGTTACTGAGGGTTACATCTGGGGCATTTTCCCACAGTCCCAGGGAACTGGGATTTGCAGAGCTCCTGTGAGGGCTGGGACAGGCTGAACTCTTCCTGTCCTCCCTAGTCCTTGGCTGCAATGTCCTGGTACCCACTCCAGGCACAGAAAGTTGGGCATCACCCCATCCTCATCCCAGGTACAGAGCTGGGCTCAGGCTTGCCCCAGAAGGGAAGGAACCTTAAATATGTCTGCTGTAAACCCTTCAGCCTTTTGCTCTGGGTGCAATTGATCTGGGACCAATTAAAAGCAGGTTTTGGCAGTGCTGTGGCAGAGCCCTCTTAAACACAAACCTCAAAGAACAGCTATCATATTAAAGTTGCATAGAAAACATCACCGGCTCCATGCACTGAGATGGCAGAGAGCCCTGGAAACCTGGAAAGCTTTGAGTGCTGGTACTGAACAAAACTGTTTTGATTGGTACCTTGTGTTGCCAGAGCAGCCCTACCTGGTCTGGGACCATCCTGTGATGGAAGAGTTGCTGAAACATTTGTTTCACAGGGGTCAGGGACAGGATGCTGCAGTGGAGCCAGAGATCTGGCAGACCTGGCCATCGGCGGGAGCCAAGGCATTGCCCAGGAAACTCCCATACAGAGCCTTCCCTGGCTTTGGTCCTGCTGACCTTGATGGGGCTTTGCTTTCCCTCAGAGCTGTTCAGGGTTGCTGCTGGCACCCGGAGGTGTGTGTGTGTCTGTGGTAGGGGCCCTCAGCTTTCAAGGGTTCCTTGCAGCCTCTGTGCCAGCCTTGGAAATAGGGCAGGCTCTGTGCGAGCCACTTGCCAGATGCAGCTGTTGGTAAAGAAAGTCAAGGGCGCTTCCCCCTGGGGTTTTAAATCTTGCTGTGGAGGAGTGGAAAGGCTGTGCAAGAGGGCAGCAGATGAAAAACTCCTCCCCCCTGTGTTTCTTGTCTGGTGTCTGCAGAGACCTGCTGGCAGCTCCTGGTGTGGCCGTGGCAGCACAGACTGAGTGCCCAGCTGCTCCCCCAGGGCGTGCAGGGTGCTGCTGCTTCTGTAGGTGCTTTGGAAGCAAGCTGGAGGTCTGTCCTTCCACAGCAGGTGGGGAGAAGATGCCTTTGGACCTTCGTGCAGCCCTCAGCATGGTGCAGGCTGCATGGGCACTGCATCCCTTCAGCATCCAGTGTGGAGCCAGGCAGGTCCCAGTGAGGGCTCACCTTCTGCTCACCTAGACACCCTTTTGGCCCTGCCCCACATCGTGGTGCCAGACAGAGATGTCTGCTGGGAAGGAGCCTGATGCAGGCTGGTTTTGCTGGTCATGTTTTCTTCACCAGCTCCATCACTCCTGCTGGGTGTAGAGCTTATTGGATACCACTGCCAAATAATTTATATTCTTCCTAGTAAGCCTTGAAATCAAAATGCAACAGACAGCTGCTTCCCATGCGGATGCCCCACAGAACCACGGTGTTATCCTGTGGCTTAGAGCCCAAGTGAGGTGTGTTGCCCTGAGCTGCAGACTTCAGAGCTTTCACTGGGGCTGTGCTTCCTCTCCTGCCCTGTCCCGGGGCACTGGCTGGAGGAAGGGGCAGAGCTGGGGTTGTCGTGGGGCTGAAGTTCCCAGCAGGGCCCTGAGGGCAGTGTGGGTGCTGGAGCTGCCCGGGTCAGGACAGCAGTGCCCTGGCTGTAGTGGAGGCTTAGGCATTTTCCTTAATAGGTTTCAAACACAACCACTGTCATTCTCTCCACAAAGAGAAAGTCTTCATTATGCAAATTCTCATCTTAAAGCTTTATTCATGTGCTTCCTGGCAGGCTTTCCTTTAATCTCAAGAGCGAGATTGCTTGGAATTACCATACACCCTTGTTAATTGCATTAAAAAAAAATTCAGCAGAGGTTGTTTTTGCCATAATCAAGAGTGATTTTTGATTAGTACTTCTGAAAATCAAAATGTTTCACTGAGAATAGAGAGCAAGGACAGCAGCATTCCCTCATCCCCTGCAAGGAGCAGGGGTCATCCCAGCTGGGGGAATGTGTCCCACTGCTCTTTGCTGGTCGTGCCCTGGGCTGGATTGATGTGTCCCCAGCATCAGCTGTTGGTCCCACTGCTGGGGTGAATGCAAGGGGCTGTTTCTCCCTCACTTTGCTTCCCAGCAGCCCTTCCACCTCTTGCCCTGGCAGGCTGCTGACAGCTTGTTTGTGCAGGGCAGCCAGTCTTCCCTGGCAGCAGCTGAGGAGATAAATTGGAAGTTCAAAGTCTGCTTTTCAAGGCAGAGCTACCTTGAGGAGGAGGTCTGTGTTGAGGATGCAGCCTGGCCTCTCTGCAGGGAGCAGTGCAGCTGCACAGAGGCTGCCCTTAGCCACCTGCTCCACCAGCACTGCTACCAGAGACCGTCTGTGACACCCCAGCTCCAAGGAGCACTGCTCTCCCTGCACACATGGAACTGTGCTTTGGCCTTAGCAGTCAGCAAGAATTTGGGATTCACAAATAAATTTCCCACCCGTTTGGCAGTGGCTGGGGCCAGTGCCCAGACAGCAGTGGTGGAGGCATTGGTGAGTCCAGAGCTCTGCTCTGTCCTGACTGGATGTGCTCTGCTCTGGCCGGTGGTGTTCTGCTGTCACCTGCACCAGGAGAGGTCCCTGGGGATCCTCAGAGCTGCCCTGGGCACCCCAGCTGCTGCAGGGCAGACCCATGCCCGTGGAGGAGCAGCCATGTACTCCCCACAGGCTTTTGGGGCTGTCTCTGCTGAGATGGCAGAAACTCCACTGCGAGGATGCAGCCCAGAGGTCCAGCAACACTGCCCTGCTCCCAAACCCCTCCTTGCCCAGCGCCCTGCCCAGAGGTCCCAGCACAGCTGTGGGTGCCCAGCCTCAGGCCCACCCACCCAAGTGTGCCAACATCACAACCTGGAGCCAAAAAGATGAGGTTGGTCACTGGGGACACCCTTTTGGCTAGCACAGTACTTGCTCTCCTGCCTTCCTCCTGCTCCCCCTCCCGCTGCGTTGCTCCTGAGGTGGATGCAGTGCCCATCCAGCCTGCACCATAAAAGTCAGGCACTTGGAATTACTTTCTGCTGCCCTTGTCCCTGCTTTGCATTCTCCCGTAATCTCCCGGGCTGTCAATCTCGCACCGTCGCAGGCTCTCTATTCCCAGGGAAGCTAAACACATATATATTGCACAAAGAGATCGTGGGCTGCTGCTAAAAATTGAATACACCTCGCTCCGAGTGCTGCAGACAGCCTGGCAATATACTGGGTGTGAATTATGATACTGTAATTCAAGCTTTGTCAAACAGAGGGGCTTAATTAGAATATATATATAATTGTAAAAACTAAAAAGCTGACGAGTACAATTGTGTGTTTGAGCTGCCTGCTACAGAAAATAATGAGGAGAGAATACATTAAGGCACAAAAACCTTCTACCTTCAAAGAGCAGCTAGCTCTGATTAAAAATACCCCCAGCAAGGCGAGGGGACTCAGCAAGAGGCAGGGAGTCTGCAGTGCTGGCTTGGCCATAACTCTCACCCCTGTTCTACAGCTTCTGCTGGACACAGCTGCAGCCTTGGGGTCCCCCCACCTCCCAGCTCTGGCTTTGGGGGATTCATATTGTGTGCCATGTGGTGTCCCAGCTTGGTCTCTGTGCACAGATTGCCAGATTAAATAAAAATATGGAAAACATATCTCATTTTCCTATTCCCCCCTCACCACAGAGCTGCAGTCCCTTGGGTGCTCCACTGCCCTTGGCTGGTGGCACACAGGGCTGGAATTGCCCCTAGTTACCCCAGTGGATGTGCATTTTCTCCCAGCAGCCAAAGAGCAGAGTTCTTCCAAAGACACAGTGCCAGGCTAGGGAAAAAAAAATTGACCCAAACTAACCTGGTCATCAGCCCTGACAAGGATCCCAAACTGCTCCCCAGCACTGAGCAACCAGCAAAGGGGGGTTTGCATATCACTGCTACTCTGACCCTGTAACAGGTTGAAGGTGGGGATGTCCTACAGGGGAGGTGACACGTCAGGGCATGCACAACCCTGACTGCATCATGGGCATTATACACAAAACTGCTGCAGCTCAGCAGCTTGTGAGTGCTGATGTGTAGGAATGGGCCCCAACCTCTCCTGAAAAGCATAAACTCTTACTGTGAAGATACTCTGTGCTGTGCATGAGTTCTCATCAGTGGGCTTTGGAAGCTCCACTCCTGCAGTGACTGTGGAGCAGTGTCAGGGCCCCAGGAGCAAAGGGATTGCACAGGACAGGGCTGTGACAGTGCTGCCTCCAAAAAACTGCATGTGCATGGTAAACACACGTACCCAGAGCTGGTGGGGTTTTCAGTGTATGGCCATGAAGTACCAGATTTGTTACTACTTAGTAACAGAGTGAAAGAATGAGGAGAGCATTCCAGTCTTATCTGTTGGAGCGAGCAGGGGAGTTTGTGTGTCTAATACAGCTCTGTAACGCCCTTTGCATGAAATCCAGATGTTGTCAGCTTCAATTAACTGGCAATCTGTTGTTAATCCTTGCTAACGCCCGGGGGATCTGGAAAAGGATGTTGGTTTGCCATGGGCAGCGTTGGGAAAGCTCTGGGTAACGGGCTGTGCCAAGCACTGCTGCTCCATGGGAAGGTTTTACTGGGCAGTTCAGTGCATCCACAGTTTTCCCAGCCCTCCCTTGGGCAACATTGCCACCTCTCCCACCAGGGCTGGGAAAGCCCCCAGGATGCAGCTCCAGCTGAGGATTCTTCAGCAGTTGTTGTTTACCTCAGCCCCATGAGGATGGAGGGCTCTGAGCACCTTTCTCCCCCCTTGGCCCCCTCATGTGCCAGCTGGCTCTTTGGAGAGAGGTTTTGGAAGGGGCACCCTCCTCTCATCCTGTGGGAAGGCTGCCAAGGGAGCTGTCACCAAACCCAGGGAGGTTGAAAGTGCTTCTCAGCTGGCAGGTCCAGCGAGCCCCACAAAGCCAGGTGGAGGCAGCCCATTTTTTGGGACACTCTGTTCCCTGCCAGGCCCATGTCCCCACTGGGGGGACATCTCCATGCAGCCCTACGAGCCTCACAGCCCTTCATTAGACCGTGTGAGCTGCACACACCCCACAGCTGTCCTCTCCTGCACTCGGTATTTGGGCTCCTCACAGAAGGTGAATCATGGGGAGGATACAATAACACAGGGCTCAGCCTGCAGCAAGTCAGTGCCTTAATATTGACTTAATCCTGGAGAGCAGAGGGAGGAGGCAGAGGGAAGGGAGGGCTCCTGGCATATTGATGTGAGTTGGTGCTGCCACCACATCCCTCCTGCCAGCTCACATGGTGACAGAATATTTTCCTTGTTCAGGCTGGTAATGCTTCTCATCCCACCAGAGACACAACGTGGGTTTCCCCTTCTGCCTATTTTAAAGCATGCATTTAAATAGAAAGACAAAAATGATGGAGTTGTGTTAGTTCCTGGAAATCCAGTAAAGACTAGGGAAAGAGCAATTCTGGGAAAGGAAGACTGCACGAAATTGTCAGACTGACAAGGCTGGGGAGTGGGCCAGCACAGTGATGAGTGTGTTGAGTCTCAGCAGGGATGTTGGTGGTTTGGCAGCCCCCCGTGCAAGCCCTGGAGCTGGGCAGGTGTTTTTCAGCACTGTGGATGGTCTTGCACATTTTTGACTTTGCTCCTTTGCACTGACAGACCACTTGTTAACCCTGCAGCTTCACCTAGGCTGTCAGAGCAGGAGAGCAGTGTCTGTCTCACAGTGCCAGTATTTCACCAGCAGTAAGGGCCAAGAGGGAAGGATTTTGGGAAGGGAGGAGAGAGGCATGGAGGGAGGCTGAGGGTGGCAGACACAGCCCTGCTGTGCTGAGCAAGAGGCTCTTCTGCATGCCTCTCCCCCTGTGGATTTCACAGGGATTTTCCTGCATCGCCTGCTGCTGGCCGTTCCTCCAGGCTCGCAGGGAAGTGTTGGCATCATTCAGGCATGAGGAACAGCGTGGGCTGGGACACTCATTCCTTACACACCCCCCCAGCAGCCCCTAACGTGGAGCCTTTGCCAGGGTGGAGAAACCCACAGTGACTTGCCAGCCCCTGCCCCTGCAGACAGATCACCCTCAGGGTGCTGAGTGCATGTTCCACAGCAGCAGATGAGATGAGAGGTGATGTGTGAGGGAGTGGAACTGGTACTGCAGCTGTTGCAGTACTTAGTGACCACTCTCAGTGGAAGTTTTTCACCAAAATGCTGATATCTGCTTTCTGATGGACTGGTGCCTTCCCATTGTTATTGTCCTTGTCAGTAAAGCTTTAAATTTATTCATGAAGCACGCTGGAGCTCAGGTGGCAATAGCTAAATCCATTTAGCAGTAGGAATAAGAGGAAAGCCATTTTAATGTTCTCTTGCAGTGCTGCAGTACTTAGCAAACCCAAAGGATATTAATTACTCAGCATGCTCCGAGATGTAAAAGCATGAATTTATCAAGACAAATACATTCAGAACTAGGGTAAGTCAACAGTAATTAATGCCATGCAAAAAAGAGACAGAGAAAGGAAGGATTAGCTGGCCCTGTTGCAGGAGAACATGATGTAGCCTGGAGTTATCCCTGGGATATGGGACTGGAGTTGTGGTGAGGCATCTCTAACAAAAAAATCTGCCTGTGCCTGTCATGTATATCCCTGGGATGGGGGTTTCGTCCTGGTGCACATTTCCAAGGCAGAATGATGCAGGCAGCCTCTGAAATGCTAAGTCGTGCTTGGCAGCCAGCAACAGCTTTTTTATGCAAAGCCTTTGATGTTGGAAGGCACTTGGAAAGAAGAGGGGCATAGGGCGTTTTTGTTTGCCACTGAATTTGTCTGCACTGTCCCAGTGTTTTCATGGTGTTTAGCAATCATATAATCGTGAGCACAGCCAGACATGAGTGGCAGCTCAAGAGATGAATTGGTAGGTTCTCCTTGACAAATTTAAGCATAACATGTGTCTTTTTACCACATCCATTAGGGCAGACAAATGGAAAATACAGAGATGGCTGCTCTGCATTTAACAAGTCACAGCATTTGGAGAGGGCTGATGTCTTCCTCATCTCCAGTGTTGGGTCAGGCTTGGAAAAAACAGCAAAAAACGAAAGCAATTTGAGCAAACAAGTCTAGCCATGCCTTATTTAAAGGTGGTTTACTCTGTGTGGAGTGAGTACAGCCAGTGCTGATTCTTTGTCTCCAGGTCATGGGGATGACACAGATGACTTCAACCTAGAAGATGCCCTGTTTGACCCCGTCACCAGGCGACGTAAGTCACGTTTGTGCTTTGTTTTAAAGGGGAGAAACAAATAGATGTTTATAGATGCAATTTGTTCTTTGGGATCTGATGCTGGTGGGAGGGTCATAGAGGATACAACTGCCTCATCCTCTCTGCCTCAGAGACACAAGGTCTGGGTTGCACACAGGTGAAATGAAATAACTAATGGCCACCTCATGTGGAGGAGAAGTGGCGTTCTCCAGGCTGGAGTCCCTGCAGTGAGGGAAGGGAAGAGGTAGCACTGTCCCCATGGCCTCCCCAAGTGCTGCATCCCACTCTGGATTCATCATGTCAGCCCCAGAAAAAAGCAAACCAAGGGTCTGGAGTTGGGTCACATCAAACCACAGCAGCAGGCTGGAAATGAAGCCCAGCAGCCCCACTCCAATCTAATAGAAATTAATGGGAATGGAGCAGCCACAGCTCTTGCTCATAATTTATTCATATACTTGGTAATGCCAGCCACTATTAATAGGCAGTGGTTTCCATATTGCTCCCTCCCTCCCCCCTCAATGGCTGGCTGTAGCTTGTTTTAGCCCTGGAGCAGCCAGGGGGGGCTGGGATCTGAGTATCAGGGTGTCACTGAAAGCCCTACAGCTGACAGGGAACCTCCTGTGCATAACACAGCATGGGAAATTATCTGTCATTGGATTGCCTGACCAGGCCAGGGACACCAAAACATTGGCACCTCACTGCTGGTTTCCATGCTGTTCCTTCCCTGTCTGCTGCTGGATCTCAGAGCCTTAGAGCAGATTGTTGCAGATCCCTGCTCTCCACCAGCTGGGGTGGGACGCTGGTTCAGCTCAAGGCAGCAGTGCCCTGTGGAGCACTGGGCTCCATTTTCACCCATGGGCTGTCCTGATCTGATCCCTGTGGCCACACATTGTGTGCAGGGTGTTCATGACCCTGTGCCCTGAGTTTACAAACGCAGATGTCAGAAAGCTGTGGTGGAATCTTTGCCATTCATTCTCAATCCAGAGGTAACATTTTTGGTGATGCCTGTGACTAACACTTTTCCTCCCCATCTGTTTTGTCACAGCCACTCCCAAGGGCCCCAGAAAGCCGGCATCTGGGACAGGTGAGACCTTTTGGCATGAACATCATCTCAGCTCAGTGCGGGGTGCACTTCCCGTGGGGTTGAGCTGTGTGAGCCCCCATGGGCTGCCCGTGTGTGGCTGAGTGCTGCTGCCTCAGCAGCTGCTTTGGGACCCCTTTACTTGCCCACAGGGAAGCTGGAGCTGGTGTGTGCACCTGCACTGTTCCTGTGCAGCCAGAGAAATGCTATATTGATATTTCTGTCCATGCTGAAGGTGAGTGGCAGTGGAGCATTTACAACCAAGGCAGAATTTTGCACACTTTGCAGTATCCTAATGGAGAAGACACAAATCACTGCTCAGCTACACAAGAGCTTTTGTTCCTGTCTGCATGGAACCTGCTAACTTTCCTTCCAGGAGGGAGTCCAGAGGATATTTTCCTTCCTTTCTTTATTCCAAAATATCCCCAGCCTCCACGCAAAGTCCCATCTTGGTGACACCTTCCTGTCCAGGGGAGAATGGGTCTCTTACTGTTGGTGCACATCACATGTGCTGTCTGGCCAGCTCCCAGCAGTGCCACGGTTGAGGAAGCTCCCTTAAATTCACATGAGGTTTGTTGCCAGCAGCTCCTCTGGCTCAGTTCTGGCCAAAGAGTCCTGTTAAATATAGCACGGTCACAGGAGCCGAAGGGTTCCTCAGTCCTGCAGGAAGAGCCTGCAATAAATTGCATCAGAGGAGTGCTTAGAAGTGAATCCACTCAACCCTGCATGAGGACCTTGGCAGAGATTAAAGCAAATTTAGCTGTCTGGCTCCTTGGCCACCATGGTCTTTGGTAGGGACAAGAAAAGCCAAGTGCCAGAGGCACACGCAGTGCTTGGATCGCAGCCTGAACGAGAGGTTGTTCCATCCAGTAAACTCCCCCTGGGAAATGGACACATGTGGAGGCTGAAGCACAGCCAGTTGCTTCTTCCCCAGGGAGTGTTTTTTGGATGAATGATAGTACTGAGAGGCTGCTGCAGTAGATCCCTGTGCCCTGGCCCCTCTCTGTGCATGCCCTGCTCAGCTCAAGATCACTCATGGGCAGCTGCACAGGGAGCAGTGTGCCAGCCACTGGCTCGGTTCCACAGCCCTTTCTCATCTGCACCAGCTCTCAGGAGATGCTGCAGGTACCAGCAGGACTCCCCCAAAAGTGAATTACTTTGGGATTGCTGGGGCTGGGCAGCAGCCACAGCTTGGATGGGGAGATTGAAACGGTGGCCAGGCTTTTCTGAAGCTTTTGTGATAGGTCACAATTGAGCAGCAAAGTGGCTGGATGCCCTTTCTAGCTCCAGCCTGACGTGGGAGGCCCTGGCAATGGTGCAGCAGCATTGCACAACACCCACAGAGCAGGGTGTGTGCCAACAGCCTTGTGCTGTCCCCACAAACAGGAGTGTAACCATTCCTTCTCTCCTGCAGACTTCGATTTGGCTGATTTCTTTGACACTCCTGTGGAGACTACCACCAAACCAGCCAGGCCGACTCCCAAGCCCTTCCCCAGGCCAGGGAAGCCAGGTAATGCAGAGCTCCCTGCAGGCTCGAGCATCCCCAGGGCACCCAGAGGGAGGGGTGCCCCTGTATCAGCTGGAATTGTGTGAAGACCAGAGCACTGAGCTGGCCCAGTGCAGCCCCAGTCTCCCAGCAGGGTGGGGGTTTCCCTGCACTCATCTGAACCCACCTTTCAGAGGGTAACAGCATTTTGGTCTTTTTTTTTTCCTCTCTTCAGACAGTGGCTTCTGGGATGTCATTCGCACCACCACGACCAAGCAGCCCAAAACTACAAGAGCCCCTCCCAAGCGTAACCCAGGTGAGAGCCATCTCCACAGCCCCTGCTGCTTCACTCCAGCTCTGCTGCTGGCACTGGGGGAGGATTTGGGATGTGCCATGATGGTGGCACTGCCCTCATCCTGGTATTTCCAACCTCTGGTCTGTTTGCTCACCTGAGACAACTTGAGAAAAAGAAAAAATATCAAAAACCATGGAGAGGACAGGAGATCTGAGCATTACCCTGCATTTCCCAGGGGACCTTGGTGGTTTCTGGACCGTGTTTCATTCCCATGCTTGCTGGAAGGCTGTGAGCTGGTTGTGCTCCCTGTCATGAGGGAGTGCAGTCGTGTTGGTCTCCACTGGCAGACACCCACAGGCTCAGGGCACCCTGTCAGCTGGGCATTTTGCTGCCTGCCCAGGCAGGGTTTTGGTTTGGATCAGAATAAACTCAGGAGTGCATGGGTGGGAGGGCTGAGGAGCTCAGTTGGTTCCATAACAGGCTTTTAGCTGCTGTTTGTCAGAGACAATGTCCTCTGTCAGCCAGGCAGCTCAGGGGACCAACTGAGCATTCACAGAGGAAATTAACTTCAAGGAGTCAAGTCACAGGCTGTGCCAGCCAGCACATGAGTGTGGTACAGCCACCTCCCTCCCTTCCACTGGCTGGGCCCTCAGGGCACCAGTTTGGCTCTGACTTTCCCTACTGGCCTCATTTATCTGATTGCCTGGCACTCCAGCCATGGGGACACTGTTTCTGCAGGAAGGACATGGTATTTCCCAGCACAGCAGTGTGGGAGCATGGGACAGGATGGGTTTGGAAGATCTGCCATGAGGCCCATAGCAGAATTGGGAAATGCTTGTGTCTGGAGCTTCATCTCTTTCAACAGTGTTGTTCCCTAATTAATGAATTAATTGCAGAGTTCCTCAGGCTATCACCACATTGCTAACCCTGGTCTTGTTTTCTAGAAAAGAATCCTATGGATTTTGACTTGGCTGATGCCCTTGATGATAAGAACGATAGGAAAGATGCTGGGAGGCCGGATGTAAGGCCAGGTGAAGGTAGGCTGACCTCTTCTCTCTGTCCTGCTTCCTACCAGCCCTGCTGTTCCCTGGGGCCTCCAGGAGATCCTTCCCAGCCTGACACCATTCCTCCCAAGAGATGGAATAAAGAGAAACAGGTGCTGCCTGGTCCAATGTCCTGCCCACTGCCAGCATCCACTGCCCCTGTCCTGCCTGCTCAGAGTGGGGACATTTCCACAGGCAGCTTGATCCTGGGGAGGGAAGGAGCCTCTTCCTCAATCCCTGGCAAAGGAGGGCTCTTCCTAACAACTTGCTCCCTGTCTGTGTGCAGGATTTTCCCCCAGGGTCTCTTCTGATCCATTAAGTTGCAGTGGGTGTGTTGTGTACCTGACATTTCTTCAGCCGAGGGCAGGGGCTGCTGGGTTCACACTCACTGCCAAGGTGTAAGTCTAGAGCAGGCTCAGGTCCTGGCCTAACACACCCTGTGGGCTGGGAGGGTTCTTTTTCCATCTCTGAAGTACTCTGGTGAATGAATCATTTGTCTGTGAGGATTGTTCCCCTGAGCACTGAGCTGAGAAGCAGACTGTGCATGGCTGCTTTATTGATGTTGGGATGGCTGTACACCCTGCTCGCACTGTAATTAACAGGCAGGTATTTCATTACATTGTATTAACTAGGTGACTTGTCTGCACTTTGGTATTCTGGGCTTGCTGAGTTTTCAGGCTCGTGCAGGAAAGGTTGAGGTGTTGAACTGCTGGAATGTGGCACTGGCCACAAACCAGCACACACATTCCCCCAGCATCACTGCTCCCTGGACTGCCTGGGACCTCTCCAGGCTCTGGCATAGTCAGGGCTTTCATTTTTTTCACACTCATTACTAAGCCCATAAATCTGTTTTTTGTGGTAAGCTGATGAATAAGGCAGTCTCTTCCAGTTAAGGCAGAGGAAATCCTTCCCCATGCACAGCATCAGAGGAGGAACCTTTTGCTGTCTCAGTGTTGGGTCTCTGCTCCCATCACTCACCTTGCTGCACCCCAGGGCTCCCTCTGGGCTGCAGCTGAGATGTTCAACAGCACCACTCATTCAGCTGCAGATTCACAGACCCTGTTTCTCTGTACTTACCCTGCATTAATTAGACTTGCCCACTACAAGGTAACTTTTTCATGTGTACTGAAACATGCTGGTGCTCCCAGCATGTGGGAAACTGTGCTCAGTTTTTCCCCTGGACTGTTCTGTCCCTCTGGGAAGGATAAGGGTCAGCTCCTGCCTGCAGGACCCCAGGCCCAGCTGGTGCAGCCAGGGGCTCACATGGCCACAGCACACACAAACCACTTCTTCCTGCCTCCTCCACTCTCAGCCAAGGCTAACCACCAAAACATTTAATGAACTCTTAAATTATCAGTCATTATCACTCCTAAAAAGCACTCATTTCAGTTAAAAAATAGTACAGTAGCATTTAAACTAGCCAGTTATTACCTCTTCTATGACCTTAAAGCAATTCAGGGTTAACATCTGGTAATTGTGAGAGAAGCAGTACTACTTTTTGACCAGTCCCAGTTCCCAAGTGGGGATGGAGCAGCCCCACTGATCCCCCCCTCTGGACAGCTGTGGCTCCCTCAGGTGCCAACCACTGTTTGTTCCTGTTCCTTTTAAAGGATTTTCAGATGATGACCTGGCCAGCATTGTAGACGGTGGCTACAGCCCAGACAAGAAGAAGGGTAAGTGGTGACCTAGGTATGGTTTTCTTCAGCAGTTACTGCTCAGGGCTACCCCCAGCTCCTAGAAGGAGCCCTGTGCAGAGCAGTGCTCACCTCCACAGTGGGGACAAAATGGGTCTCAGCCATGGAGCCAAGGGAACAGTTCTTGGCTTCTGTGGTCACACCTTGGGCCATTGGAAATGTTTGGTTTTGATTCCATGGAGGTTCTGCAGCTCCAGCTGCCACCAGGGCAGACAGGACCAGTGTCTCCCCATCACCTCGAGGGCACCCTGGTGCCATGCATGGCTACATGCCTGCCTTTGCCTTTCACCACACAGCCACCAATGTCTGGAACAGGGGAAATCCTGCAACAATCGGATAAGCTGTTCACAAGGATCCACGGCATTAAATATTAAAAGCAGTCACATAAAGAGCTGAACACCATGAGCCTAATCAACATTTAATAAATCCCTGTGCCAAGGACAAGATGCATCAGAGGCATTAATACAATGCTGACCTGCTTCCATAAATTCAGGATGTAAGTGACTCGGCAAGGACTGCAGCTCCAGTGGGAGCAGCTTCTCCTCCCAGCCTGGTTTCTCCAGGGAAGGTGATGTCAAAATAGACTTCAAGCCAATTGAGGGTTCCCTGCTATGATGGAGCTCAGGCAGTCACCTCCCTGTGATGGCACCCATGTGCCCATCTGACAGCCCTTCAGGTGTTCCCTTGACACTGAGCAGTGGAGGTGTAAAGGGTGGGGGTGAGGGTAATTGTCAGACACAGGCAGAGGTGTCCCATGCCGAGGATGCCCCAACCCCCCCATGCACTCACAGAGGGAGAGGAGCAGCTTCAAAGCCCTTAGAAGCAAAAAACGAGCAGCTCAGTGGAGGGTGGGGCAGCAGAAATGCTGCAGCCCATGGAGGCATCTGCCCACCCCCAGGCCAGGGCTGCCCTGCCACCCTCTCGTGTGTGTCCCCTCCCTCCCAGCACAGCAGTGGGGGCAGCAGAGGGGCAGAGAGGTGCAGGGGCACTGACAGGAGTGTGTCTCTGCAGGTGCCAGCGGCAACACCGACAACGACTACAGCGGAGNGATGGGGAGGGGAGGGCTGCTGTGGGTGTCCCAGGGAAGGGAGGGGAGGGGTTGGGAGGGCTGCTGTGGGTGTCCGGGGATAGGGGGAGGGCTGCTGTGGGTGCCCTCACAAAGCTCTCTGTGCCCCGCAGTGGCAGAGACAGGCACCATCGCGGGCATCGCCAGCGGCCTGGCCATGGCGCTCATCGGGGCTGTCTCCAGCTACATCTCCTACCAGCAGAAGAAGTTCTGCTTCAGCATCCAGCGTAAGTCCTTCCCCCAGCACCCCAGGGCACACAGCCAGCACACACCTCTTTCACCCTGAACCCCAGTGCCATTCTCCACCCAGTGCCCCCCAGCTGGCAGGACAAAGCCCCAAGCACAGCTCACCGAGCCCCCCCAGGAAGGCTTTGCAGGGGCAGGAATCCACCAGCAGCAGCAGCAGCCCCAGGACCCACTGCCACCCCTAGGCTCACACTGCCCCTCAAACCCACACAAACACAGCTGAAGACAAAACCATCAATACCAAACACAGGAAATATGAAAAAAAAAAATCTCAATCCAAAATAAACAAACCAGCCCCCCCCCAAATCTCAGCAAGCAGTGAAAACTCACTGGGCTGCAGGGAAGGAAGCAGGGGCAGTGTCTGCATTTGGGGCTTCAGCCCCCTGCACCCTCAACAGGTATGTGACAATCATTGCAGTAAACTGCAAATTAAGCAGCAAAACTTACCATGAAACACCTTTTGCACGAGCTGCCCCTTAAAGCTACTTGGTGCAAGCATTGCAGGAGAGTCCTCACAGCCTCAGCCCACAACACCCACCTGAGGTGGGCTCCTGCAGCTCTTTATGAGAGGGAAGTTACAAGCATCTGAGTTACAAGCTCTTTTTTTAAATTAATCAATTGAAATCTCCTGTGAGTCCCATTTACTCTAGGGAAAGGGTGTTTGGGGTTGGAAATTTCTGTTGGGATCGTGCTATTTTCCCAGTTGTGCCTGAAACAAACAGCATTTTGGTAAATTAGATCAGCAGGAAAAGTCAAATGAATGTGATGGAATGAAACACTCTTGTATATTCCCCCCACTTAAATGATATTTTGGCAAGAATAAATAATAAAAAAAGTGGAGTAAAGGCTTTGATGAGGAGGAAGCTGAGAGACACAAAGCCCCAGAAAGGCAGCAGGAAATTAAAGTTAATTATAAAGGAGGATTAATTTAAGCCATCAGACATGGCATGCTGGGCTAATGTCAGGCCTTAGATGCATTGCAGTGCATGACAAAAATCTAAGAGTCGTCAGCCGCTGCTTTTTGTTGAAAAACATAAATTGCATTTGGTGTTACTCCAGCAAAACACACATCTGACCACTCACTTGATGCACAGAGGAACAGGCTCAGTTCCTTTTCTGTCCTTCAGCTTTGAGTCTTTTCCAAGGAGCATTTGCTGATGATTCCTCTGAAGGAGATGCTCAGTACTGCCTAGAGCTCTCCATCCCACTTTCCTTTCCTGCCCCTCACCTCTGGTGTAAGGGTTCTGGCCAGCCGTGCCCAGGGCTGTGGCTCAGCCTCTTGCTGTGCCTGGCCAGGGTGGGAGCTGTACCTCTCCTGCCTCCACACCTTGGCCAGCTGCTGGCTGCAGTCTCTCTGCTGGCATGGGGGCTTTATGAGGCTTTTCTAGCCAGTTGCAGAACCTTTTTCTCCTACATCTTGGAGGCAGCAGCTGCCTCATTGCTGCCTAAGGCTCCCACCACACTCCTTTGGCTTGGCCCCAGCACCATTCCCTGCCTCCCTCCTTCACTGGGAGATACCAGTGAGCCTTATCCAGACCTGGTGGTGAGGCACAGCCACACCCTGAGCTATATTTAGATGAGCAAACAAGTTACAGATGCCTGAGGAGTGTGTGCTGCATGGCCCGATTGCCTCAGGCTTCATTTGCAGACTAGCCCCGGAATGCCCTTCCCTGGTCCCTCCCCAATGGATGCAGCAGCTGGCACAGCACTCCCACCTCGGCCTTTCCCCACTGTTTTCCCTCAGAGGAGCTGCTGAGGATGCCTGAGCTCCATGACACACCCCAGACTGTGTTAATTCACCTCTGGCTCTGAGCTGCACCACCCCCTTTCTCCTGCCCACCCTCCTGCAGCCACCCCTGCCCAGCCTTGCTCCGTGGCCTGGGCTCCACTTGTTGATAACGTTGGGAACTTCTTTGCATTTAAATAAGGGACTTACTCGGGATTTGACACCCCACTGGGATCCTGCTTCATCACCACAGCCCTGCTCTGAACTGCTGCTTGAAGCTCTGCATAACTTAGCTTTTAATGAGGCTGTGGCACATCTCTGTGCTGAGGCAGAGCAGCCCTGTCCGGGAAGCCTTCCTCCCTTCCCCTCCCGCACTCCTCACAGCTCAGCGCCTTACACAGGAATTAGCTGGGCTGTCTCGTGTGATAAAGATGAAGCAGGAGCCTCAGACAAAAGAGCTGCTGCTGGAGCTGTGCCTGCCAGGAGCTCCATGGGCACTTTGAAACCCAGCAAGTCTCAGCGCTGGCTGTAAGTTACTGAGGCTTCTGTGCTGCTGTCACTGCAGAGGTTTCAAAAAGGCATCTTGGCTGTTACAGCTCTGTGCCCATTACCAGAGTTTTTAAGGCATCAAAGCAAATAATTTTACTTTCTACTCTTCCCATCTCACTCTGTTTATTGTACTTCTCAGAGGGACTGAATGCAGAGTACGTGAAAGGAGAAAACATGGAAGCCGTCGTGAGCGAGGAACCCCAGGGTGAGAGCCTTGTATCCCTTATCCCTGCCTGCATCCCTCCACAAAAACAGCTTTACTGAGGGACTTCCCTAAAGTCCCCGGTGCTGCACGGAGCTGCTGTGTCCCTTTGACGATGGCACCACTTAGGTGATGCTACAGCTTTTGTGAAACACCCACCACCGTGCTTTTACCCCTTTACTGCACACAAAGGAAAGCTGGGTAAGAGCCCAAGGAGCTCATGCTGCACACGAGGGCAGTTAACGTTTAGCTTTCATGTAACCAGCCATTGAGAGTCTTGCACAAGAGAAGCATGATCTTCCTTTCAGTGACAATCAAAGCTGCTGCAAAGGCTTTTCCAGTGTCACGTACAATCAGCCAGTGCTGGGTGCCCTTAGCTTGTGCCCTGGTTCCATCGTGTGCTGTTGTACTCATGGGTTTTTTTCTTTCTCCCCAGTTAAATATTCAGTCCTGGAAACACAGTCAGCAGAACCACCAAAACAAGACAGTGCGAAGATATAAAGCGTGACCCAGGGCTAGAAAATAATCAGTCAGCAGCAACAGAGATCTTACATGCTTGTAATTTAGCTTTTAATTTATTTGACTCTAAAGCTATTTAATGTGTATTTAGGCTTGAACTGGCTTTTTATTGCTCTAGGCTTTAGGGTTAGACTGGTAGCATGTGTTTATGTTTTGTGAAGAGGTTTATGTTTACATCAAAGTAGTAGTGTAGGATTGGTGTGCAGTTGGATGGAAATCCACAGAAGGTAATTCAGCTGTGGTCAGTTTTCAAGAGCTTACAGGTATGAGGACAGTGAAGTGCCTGTAAATAGCAATCCAAAGCCAAACCCTGCAAAGCGCCTCAGCCACCTTCTGCCTTCGGCTCCGGGCAGTGTCACTTCCAATGGTGGGGACAAAGCTGCACATTTCCCGAGGCTGGGTTGCAGTCCTTCGTGTAGCTACACCTGAAAATGAAGTGCCTATGGTGGGTCCTTGTGTGGGGCTTGGGCTGAGCCAGGTGACTCTCTGCTCCCAAGCCTGGAGTTGAGGATGCTTCACCACCACCACCCAGCGCTCGGCTTCTAACCAAAGGACCTGATTTTCACACCAAGTCACAAATACAGTTGATAGTAGTGTGTGCAGTGTTCACTTTTACCAAATGCCATTTGAATGCTCCACTGTGCTGCAGATCAAAATGGAAGTGAAGTGATACAGTTTGTCTTAAGCTGTGCCAGGGGAAGTCTAGGTTAGACATCAGGAAAAAATTCTTCACTGAAGGAGTGATTGGGCACTGGAATTGTTTGCCCAGGGAGGTGGTGGAGTTACTGTCCCTGGACCTGTTTAAAAAAGACTGGATGTGGCACTCAGTGCCATAGTTTAGTTGATGAGGAAATGTTAGGTCATAGGTTGGACTTGATGATCTCAAAGGTCTTCTCCAACCTAGTTCATTCTGTGATTCTGTCTCTGTGATTTGACATACCTACGTTGTCACCACAATTAAAGCTGTGTGCATATGGATGCTTTCAAGGACAGGTTCAGATCTCAGTCACACTAGAACAAGTGACTGATTTAACCCAAAAGAAAATAAAGCAGGTACCTGTTAAGACCTGTAATGCTCAGTACAACAGAACTCAAGCTTAACATGATGCAGTCCCCTCCTTCTTTTATCAGCAACTACTGGGAGTGCCCCCAGGCACCCAGAGGCAGAAAAAGGATTTAAACTTCACTCTTTGTGTCACTGGCTAACCTTTAAAAAAGGCAGTACCTCCTGAGAGGACAAATCCTCCATCACTGTCCTGCATGGGGTTCCTGCAGCTGCCTGGAAGCACTGGGCTGTGAGTGGTGCTCAGCAGGACACTGGGCTGCACTGGGGCAATGCACACACAGCCCCTGCCCCACTGAACCGCTGCCTAGACCCAACCTTCACTATCTTGCAAGAATTTCTGTTTAAACCCCTAATCCCTCCCCAGCAACCTTTCTGACTGCTGCTAAAATGTGGATAACTGCCACTTTCCAGTATATTTTTCCAAATCAATGATTGCTTAAAAAGCATGCTCTCAAGTGAAGGAAATCTCACTTTACATGGTGTAAGAGGTACTCACTGTTTATATATAAACCTGAAATGTGACCATTTTGTACAGGTTTGCAAATTCCCTATTTTATGAACGTGTATTAAGAAAACCAAGCCTTTCAGTAAGATGTACAAATTCACAGCTTTCAGGTAGACATGACTTCCAGAAGGCCTTGCCAGGAGGTGAATGAGCCCAGGAACATCACTGTCTAACAGCTCCATTTGGAATGAAATTGCCTAGTAACTTGGTTAAGTATTTTGCAATAGCTGCACAATTCTTTATGCTCTTTTTAACACTTGCATTTTTAAAGCCTTATTCTAGCTCTGGCAGAACAGCTACAGTGGTTTATAAGGTGCCTCACAACTATTCAGAATGCTTAGGCTACAACGATACTACTCTGAACTACTGCTGCTTTGATTTATGAATGTTTGGAATAGGAAAGAAATGTTAATTATTAGCTCAGATAATGGAAGCATAAGAAAGAGATGGGATACACTGTTGCATACTCCCACAGAAGGGTTTTCATGGAGGAAGTGTGGTCTGCAGAATTTGCAGGAGCTCAGGTGCCGGCTAAGCCACACAGCTGAGTTTGTGTATCTCCAGTCCCAAGCACCAGCACTTGTTTTTTGTTCTTACCCAAACACATTTGAAAGCTGTAGCATGAAATGTGTTTTCTGTAAGTTATTGTAGATGAAGTGTTACAACAGAATCACTAGAAGCTGTTTTCCCAGCTTACACCTAGTGCCCCTAATTCCTCCTCTCACTCTGCCAGTGACCATGTCAATAGTCAGTGGTTTAAAGAGTACAGCACCTACCCCTGCTCTGGGGAACTCTTCCACTAGGGCACAGAGGGACAACTCTAGTTCAAAGTACTACAGGTCACAAATTTAACAAAGAAAGGCAGCAAGCAGTTTCACTGGAACACCCACCCCAGCTTCGGAGACTCAGAAGCTGCTGCTTTGCTCAAGGCTCTTCTATAACGTTAGTGACTGTTTAGAACTTAGTTTAGTATGTAGGTATGTGGAAATCCATAAATGCTCAGTGAAAGAGAACTTCCAAAGTGAATAGTGACAGAATTCAAGATTTCTTTCTCTAGGATTTCAAATAGGAAAATACTTGCAAATTCTGCAACAATTAGGCTTGGCCTTCTCTTCAAAACTGAACAAAAGTCAGTCTTAGTGGCAAATGTCAGCAAAGGCTCAGATGATTTTTTATTGCTGTTTGTCCCCTCTTCCATCTGAACTGCCACCAGTCTCTGAAAAACAGGGAGTTTATATGATCTATATTTTAGGCATTATAGCAACTGAGAAGTTTCCTGTGTATTTTCCTAGTAGTGATTCAAGTTCTGGAACAACTGACCCAGCACTGACCTCTACTTTCATTTAATTACTATTTATTCACTTCAAATTGGGATATGGATTTTTAAAAAATCCTGCATTTAAGCTCTGTATACATGGCATGAACTTTCTTGTCCTTTATTAAAAAAGGCAATAAACCACTAGAAAATTGGTTTGCTTTTTTTTTCATGAGTTTAAAACCTATATATAGACATCCTGAGAGTTTTTTTACTACATATGCTGTGAGCTCTTTTTCTTATGACACCTCACTTCTAAAGCTATTTTAAATGGCAATAAAATGATTCAGAAAAGGTTTGTCAAAGGTTTGACAGAGAAAAGAGAGAATTGAAAGAATTCAGCTGGCTCTTTTCGTGTTTATTCTTTCAATTACTTGCATTTTCCTTTGGCAGTACTTCCTTTCAGATTCCTCAGCTGAGAATACTCTGACACAAATTTCAGATCATTTTGGCACTATAAACTCAGTAATTTTCAAGCAACCCCACTAACGAACCCTTACAAGTGCTCCACTGTCATCTTTAACTACTCATTTGTTGTGATAAAAGTGGAATTAGTCCACAATACTGTTTCAGATTCAGAAAATGAAGGATGAGTCGGCAGGCTGAGGCTTTAAAAATTGCTTCTCTAACAGATGAGGAACACATGAAGTTCAGAAACAACAGGGTTGTGAAATTAGAAAACTCTTTCTTTTGAGTGAAGTTCTAACTTAGAAGCAAGACAAATTCCTTGCTGCTGAAGAAGTGACCTGTATGAAATGAAGGCTGAATGTTATGCTCTAACAAAATTCATTTTGTTAATGTGCATGTAAGGGTCATGGGGGTAAAAACCAGAATTTAACTGCCTTTGGAAAACACCAAATAAACCAAGTTGACTAGAAAGGCATTTCAGACTTGGTTTTTTTTTTTTTTTTTTTTTTTACCATTGGAAGTAAGCTGCAAGTGTTTGGCTATATCCTTATGGTACATCACCTCTTCTCTAACTACACTGAAGACTTCATTTAAAAAAACAATCCAGACTGGATTTGTGAGAAAACAAATACCACTATGAAAACTGTAATGGTAAAAATGGAGTGTATGTGCGCACACAAGAGGCACTCTCACTCTCTCAAGTCATCCAGCAGCTAAACTCGAGGCAGTGCCCTGGGTTTCCTGCAGTTTTCTTTACATTTTCACACCCAGTAGGATAAATCTCCCATGCAGTGCAAACTAAGCTTTGTATAATGGTGTGATGCTCAGTCTCACCGTCAAAAAAGGTGGTTTATATTTCAAACTAACTATTTCTGACTCAAGTTTCTTAACTCTTTCCTCCCAACTGCCCAAGATCTGGCAGTTAAAAGCTATCAATACTCTCTCAGTTCAGCAGATACGGTCTCAGCAAATGGACATTCCTTTTTGCTTTTTACCATAAATGTTTCACCTGGGGAATAGTCTGAATTGCCCATTTTACTGTGTCCTCTGTTGTGAGGCTTAGTGCACATGAATGAGAGCTCTTGATTCCTTGTTTTCAGCTTTTAGAGAACCAGCTGTTCTTGGTGTTACTACATACAGCCCATGAATTAGTACAGCTTCTCTTGGAAAATGGAAGCAATGAAACACTTCTTGTTTAAAGCTCTAACTCCCTGAGAAGGCTTCCTCTGCAGGGATCAGAACCAGGCAGCTAGGAGTGTTTACTGGCTTTAAAAGCCTTCTTCCCTTTTAACGAAACAACAAAAAAAATTACTTGTCTATACAGGGGAAAAAAAGTATAAATTCAGCTCTGAAACAGGACTTAAAATGGCACAGTCTCTGATGCTGATGATTCACTTAACTTACTTTACAAGCAAAAAATGTATCAGCTGGTTACCAAGGCTTCATCCCCTTCTGGGACACTGGTTTCAGGTTGTTCCCCCCTCTCATATGCTGTTGACAACAGGAAAATCCTGCAAGCCAAATGTAGCTGCTTGCTGTATTTGCACATTCCCTTTATACTGAGCAGTCAAAACCAAAAACCAAAGCAGAAGATTTAGTGTTTGAACCAGAAGTTAAAAGCTCTGTCCAAGGTGCATCAGACAGGGAACAAGGTTCTGCTCTTTCCTTAGCTACTTCAATCCTGCCTTACTGAAAAAAAAAAAAAGACAATTAGTAGTTAAATCAATAGGAAAAAATCTGATTATTAGGAAGCAGACTGAGTACAACAACAATCATCTCTTCAGTGTAAAGCTATGCTCTAACTAGCCCATATAAGCTGTTGAATACCTCTGAATATTTCTATGCTAAGTATGTACAAACACATCCATTGTGCTGACACATGGGACAGCAGGACCCTCCCCCAGAGCTCTCCCTGCCCATCACAGACTCACTGAGCTGTGTTGAGATTGGTGGATACACAGCCAGTCAGCTGAAATAACTGATATTCTTCTGTGCAAAACCAAATTCTCAGAGTTTAGCTTTAGAAATCCAAGCTTGAAAAATCTCAGAATGCCCAAGCTAATCCAGTCATCGCTTTTGCAATAATTATAGAGAAAACGTTGTGATTATTAGCACAAATACAGAGAAAAACTTCAAAAGATTTTCTTTAGCACTGCACTTTGGAGATAATGTGCTTTACTTTAATATACAGTTGAAATGTCAAGGAAATCTGAAGTACGGAAGAATTTAATTCAACACCAGCTCAACATATTTTGGCAATGCAAAATTCACTGCTGGCACACTGTTCAGCAGAACCATTTTTACAGGAAAACATCTTTCATCTATTTATAAAAAGTCTGAGGTTGATTAAGAGATGCAACGTTGCAAGCCTTCCCAAACTGTGTTTGTGTAGCTGAATATTTATTATAAAAAACATTCACTACAGTAAAAAGGACATGTTGAAATACCCTGCACTGCCCAGTAAACATGTAAGATTGGATACAGCACTTCAGCCTCTCCAGCTGAAGTCAGGAAGGTGCTCAGCAGCTCACCTGACTCATTAACTACATGCTGGGCAGAGTTAATGCAGACACAGAAAAGCTCCGTCGTGTATTGGGAACAAATGTGCAGCAACAAATGAATATCAGAGTCAGTAAAACAATCACCATATAGATTCAATTGGCTTTAAAAACGGGGCTTAATTCCCACCAGCAGAACCCAGAGCAATACAAGCACGAGTCAAAAAGCAGAGCTGCAATATTTAAGTTTCCTAAGGAGAAGAACCAGATTTTCATGAAACACAGCAGGAAAACAGGGAAAATTTGCAACATGCACCATTTCTAGGCCTTCCAAGAATGCCAGTGAGTAATTTTCTAAAAGGAGGAATGTTACAGTCATCAAATCTCTCCAATTGAGTATTTCTGGAGGGAGATGCAAGAAGGTTGGGAATGTATATTTAACATGACAACATAGTTAAATTATTACAGGAAAAAATGCTAGTAGGAATTTAAAAAACAAAAAGCCAAGAGGCTTTATTTCAAGAAAAACAATGTCATATTATTCAAAAAACTTTGTCAAACAAAGTCATTGCAAGTTAAGGTCCTCAGAAGGGTTTGGACAGGCAGATCCATTGTCTGAACGTACAGCTTAAACCCACGGGAGGATGCACATGTTTAACATCACATACACGTGGGTATAAACGCACACAGCTTTGCATTTTGTGTGTACACTTAGAAACAAAACACACTTCACAATGTGGAGCTATACAGACTATACAATTTACACAGCTGGGTGTCATTCCAACCCCAAATATTACCATTTGCTAGAAAACAAACTTTTACTTTGTACAAGACCTTGACATGAGCAAGTTTACCCCTCGCTCAGGAGGCTGAAACTGAACAATAAACTAAACAGTCAAAAGACTTTATTTCCACTTGTACAAAAGGCATTAAAAAACCTAAAATACATGCTTTACCAAATATATTACATCATACAAGTCAGTGTGGTGTACTTGATAAACCCAGATCAACTTCTTTCACTTTTAATGGCATATTTAGTTCGAAATGTAAAACTGACTACACTGGAAAACATTTATTTAAAAATCAATTTCCAAGTGCGTTACCTAAAAAAAATAAATTGCTCTA
>WBNO01027563.1:772824-808838 GCA_013400575.1 Peucedramus taeniatus | reverse complement strand
ATTCAGAAAAACATTTTGTGTTCTGTGTAAGCATCATGTGGCATTTCATCTGATTCTCTCAACCAGGCATAGTACTCTAGACAATGTGTGAGGCATTTTTTCTGTCTGCTTGGCAGATGGATTCCTTTTTAGAATGGTTAAATTGTTAGTTGCTCAAAACAAAGTTTAATTTCACGATTGGTGACTTAGCTAGAGTGTCAAAACACATGAGGGAACTGCCAACAAGAAAATACATCACATCTATTGAAGCTCTTTTTGGCCTCATTGTGATAGTATCAGACACAGAGTAAGGCATGTAGATCATAGCAATCACAAGTCACTCACAATCCTTTTGTGATGGGAAAAGCATTTCACCCTCCTCTGTGTTACCTGACACTGATTTTTTTCACATGGCTTTCATTCCACATCACACAGAGGTGTGCACTGGTGTGGCAGAATGAGAAGGAGATGAACCTCTGTCAGAGGAGGATGAAATGGAACGTGTGGCAGCTTCCCGCTGCAGATCCTCAACCTTCTTCTGAAGCTCTGTCCTGATGGCCAGCAGTTCTTTAAGATTTTGGTGGATTGGAACCTGCCAGGTAAAGAAAGAAAAGGCTTACTTGACTCTCATAGTGAGTTATCTTTTCCAGCAGTGCGCCTGCTGTTGCTTTCAATAACAAGGAATTCAACACTTGTGAATTTCAGTATGTCAATATTTAGGGAAAGTGTTTCTTTAGTCATTTGAAATGAGGCATTGCAGGAAACTGTCCCTTTCTAACAACACAATTGGCAGCGAACCTATTAAAAAGTGTTTGCAAATGGTTTTGATGGGATACAAAATATACTCCAATAAAAGTACCTGTATCCTTTATCAATACCACTGTCAGCTGAACTTAAATGCCTTTCCTGGGAATAATTTCTCCAGCCTGTTGGGACAGGACTTACTTTATGCATAGAGTAGAGTTTAAAAAGCTGGTTCCATATGGAGCATCCTGTTACTCTTCTAACCAGGCATCTTTCCAGGAGTCTGACCCCTTCCAGTGAGAAAAGTGCAGCAGCCAAGTGAATGGTGGCTGGACCTCCCAGAGTCTTACTCCAATAAATCTTTCACAGAAGTGCACTGTGCAGGTTTTTGCTTCTCACATTACCCAACAAACATCAGAGATGCACCACTCTGTACCCAGAGCCCTTTAATATTCATTCAACTATATTGTGGCCAAAGGAAGATTCAAGCCATACTGGATTTTGCAGCTGGATTTGTTATCTCAGACAAGCAGAGAGAACCCTCCCTCTCTTCCAAATTCCAGGGCCAAAAAAGTTTTACTGTAAGTTGCTTTTAATTTATTTTATCCTGTACAAACTCTAATTGTTTATAGCTTTTGGAAAGAGCAAGAGGGGAAAAGAATTTAATTGCACTGATGCAACCATCATGGGGAAATGCAGCACTGGGAGACCTGTGGATTGCTAGATGAGTAATTTATACCCTGGGCTTCCTGAATGCCAGGCTCCAGGGAATTGCATTCACCCACTATCAGTTCTTGCTGCTTAGCAGTGATTGTTAAGGCTGGGATGCACACCTGAGCCTGACACCTGCACGTGGTGCCATGTGAAGGAAACAGCAAAAACCTGAAAGGGTTTTACTTGCTATCAACACACAATTCAGCCACAACTTATAGTTCTGTGAATTCTTGCTTTTTAAAGAACATCCAAAATCCATGCATCTGATATTGATATTTTCAAACCTAACACAGAAAAATAGCACTTAATTTTTAACTCTTGCTCTAACTTAAAACAATGAAATAGTAGCAAAGGTCATCAGTCACACAATGGTTCCCTGGGTCATGGGAGATCTGTACACCTGATTTCTGCATAGCTTAACCATGACTCAGCAAACCAGGCCAATTTCTCTCAGCCAGATTTCACAGGGGCATCTGTGGGCATTCACTGGGTTCCACTGCAGAGCTCAAACACTCTCAAAAAGCAGCTCCACACAAATGACTTTTGGGGAACCTACTACAAATCTTTCCAGGATACACCACACAAAAGCTGCTGCAGGACTTGGCATGCTCTCTAAAGTGATCTGAGGAAGAAAAGTGTGGCTGCACCTCTCAGTCCCTCTGCATGCCCAGAGCCTAATTCACCAGGCACATGCTCCAACTTTGACGCAAGTGCTGTTCTCCCCACAGGACCATCCCGAAGAGCAGAGCTGCCTTTCAATAAATTAGCTAAATAACAATAATGACATTTAAAAAGCCTGTGTATATTCAAGTCACAGACAAAAGTCTTCAACATTAAGATTGCAAAATTATGCTCTCAAAGAATTAGGAGGTGTCAGAATGAAGATTGCTTCTCCAACTTCAATTCAGCCTTCCTGTACACCTGTATAAAATCATTGGTCAAATAAATATTAAAATACTAGCTAACCCCTTGTATTCCTCATTTACTCGATGCACAGACTGATACTACTTAATTAATGAGAAGTTATTCAATATTTAGTTTTCTTTGCAGTGTCTGACCCCATCTTTTATTTATTGTTCTGAATTTAAAATGCTAAAGTTTCCTTTTCTGTACTTTCATCTCATGTCAAGAAACAAATTTATTTCTGCAGCACCCTAATGAGGTATGGAAGTATTAACAATCTACTTTTACAAACAAGGATCTGAAGCCAGCACCTCCTATTTCTGCGTACTTTGGATCTCAAACTGGTTTAAGAGAACTTGGGAATTCTGCAGCTGAGGCATATGGGTACCAAGCAGGATACCCAGTAAATAAGAAGGACACACAGAGGGACCATTCTGCTCCAGGTGAGCTCCCTTACAACAGAGGAATCCTGTGGCAAAGGCAGGGAGAAACTTCATTTCTCTCAGGGGACAACTCCTCCTCTACCTGCAGCCATGTCCCCTGCAGCCCACCTTCCCAGACTCTGTTCCATGGTTGAACAGACAGCAAACACCTCCAGCAGCCAGAGCATCATTCACTCCTAGCTCCTATTCCCTGCTAGCCACAACTCTCTCATAGAGAGTCTCTCTATAAAATCCATCTCTCAGTCCTTTGATTTATTCTCAGTTCTTGAGAATTCATTGAGATTATTGCAGCCTCAGACCTCCAAATTGGAGGAATTTCTTCCAGGATAGGAGTGGGACAGTTTCTGAAATATAATCTTACCAAAACCTCATGTTTTCCCTAGAGATGGAACATTTATAGAAAAACAGCCCCTTGCCCCAACAGAAGTCCCACAAGTTTCCCAATATTTTCATATGGGAAAACATTTTTCTTAGTCACATTCTCATAAGCAACTGAGCCTTCTTGGATTAAGTTTTACAAAACAATTCAGTCAGACACACAAATTTGGGGACTCAATGCAAACCATTAGAGCCCAGCTAAGCTGTAAGCAAGGCAGAGTAGGGTCTTATAGTAGGGGAAAAAAAGGGGTCACCATCAAAATATTGGCCATCTTTCAGTAAGGGCATGTTACACTGCAAATAAACACTGCAAGACAATTCCACATAAATATCATCATGCCATTTCATCTGGTAGTGCAAACACAAAGGGTTTTCTGATATGACCCCTTTCCCAGGAAAAGATTCACACTTCAATTTTATGAAATAACATGCCAAATTCAGTCTAGAAAAATCTCAAGCAGCTCAATTTTCAAGCAGCTGACAATAGCTGATTTTTAGTAATACAGGTTCATGGTCAGATTACATTATCATGGGGAAAGGAAAACGTGGTATAGTCAGCTGAACCTACAAAAAGACCTGAAAAGCAGCCTGGCATGAAGAGCCATGTTTTCCTCCAAATATCTTCAGTTCTCTTACTGTAAATGCCCTTTCTTGGAAAAAAAAGCAGCAAATTTAAATGTGAAAGAATGAAAATACAGAGTGAAAAGGCGGGGGAATGCCCAAAACAAAACCTCAACCTCAAATTACATGTTTTGGGGTCTTTTTTTTTTTAACAAAACCATTAAGGGAACCATGGAATTATGCAGCTTTCTGGAAGCTTCCTTCCATCTTAAATGGAGGAGGAAGAGTAAAAAGATGGAGGAGGAAGAGTAAAAAGATGAATCATCATTAATTAAATTCTGTCATGAAAAACATTAAAATTAAAAAGTCAGTTCATTTCCACACTTCCTAAAGACTTATTCCCAGGCAGACCTGTTGCTGTCAGTGTATCCTCAAACCATCCTGTACAAATTCTTACAGATAACCATCTCCATTTTTGTCACTTCACCCTGTTCTATTTCATCATGAGATTCCTCTCAAATAAAACCTTGTTCAGAAGGAAATGGGTCCAACAACCTTCACAATAACACCTGTAATGGCTTGCTGTGAACGAGGCTCTCCTTCACTTTGCCACTGTTTAGAATGAAAGGAATTGCAAGAGTGACAGATTCTGTAAGGAACAAGAAGTTTGAAGAAGATTGTTTATTACAAGATCTTGTTACCACCTTAACCCTAGAACTGTGTGCTTGCACAGCACAAGTAGCATCTCCAAGGCAAGCTTTTATTACTGTCTTGTTAAGAAATCATGTAATTGGTTTGCCTGAGATGAATTTGTTGGGAAGCTGACAGCAGCTGTACTGTTTCCTACTCTCTCATTCTGCCTCTCAAATTAGGAGTGGAAGCTCAAAAGATGACTCTGGACCTATCACCCAGCTACATTCAACTTATTTTTGCTGCTCTAGTCCACAGATTTTCAGCAGAGTGTGCATCCTTTCCTTTGTCACACCACTGTCCCCACAGTGATGCTGCCAGGCAACACTCAGCTTCTACAGCCATCATTTCTGTCCATAACCCAGCTAAAAGCACAGAACTATTTCTGCTGCATGAGAGGAGCCTACACAGATGAAACTCTACCCAGCAGTGCATCTGCAGTTTGGCTGGGCTGGAAAATTTCCTGGGCCATTGCTCTTCAGGATGTTCTTCATGTACTATTTAACTATTATCTCAATGTGCTGAAAAACAGTACATTTCATTTCTGTGATTTAACACAATAGTCCAGTAAAAATGAAGTAGAAACATAAAGGTGAATGTACTACATACCTTTTAATGGATTTTGGAGGGTGAACTTAATTTTAAAAATTCTGTTATGTACTATTTACAAGAAATAGAAACAGATTTCTCTAGTCACTTAAAATTTACTATTAACAGCTGATCACCCCAAAACAAAATTGGCACTTGCATCTAATATAGCTAACAGGGACAAGAATATGGAGTTTGCCAGAAGCACTAAGTGGGCCTGGATCCTTGGGAAGTCTGACCTTACTCCAGGCATTAACAAAAGAGCTGGCCCAGTAAAAGCTGCAGAAGAATCTACCCACAATGCTTCAAAAAGACTTTTCAGTGTTGGTGGTTTTTTGTTTTGGTTTTTTTTCTATCCCCTTGTTGTTGTTGTTTTGGTGGTTTTGTTTGCTTGTTTGATTTTTTTTTTCAACAGCTACTGTAATATTGACTCAGGAAGTCAGACTACATGCTGCTTCCCTACCTCATAACTAGTTTTTCCCATCACTTACCCAAACCCTGTGCCCCAAGTCCTTTTACATGTCCTGAGCAATACCCTCAGCACTAAATATAATCTTTACAGACTTCTCTCTGTTGTCCATGATTCTGGCATCTTTCTGTTAGGTTTAAGCTCTAACCAAATTTTGTACCATGACATTCAAATCCCTAGTTTTATTCTATTACCTCTCTTTCACTGAGTTATCTTAAAGAATTTTTTTTTTTTTTGGTAAACAAAAAGTAAAAAGAATATTCAACTCACCAGAAAGATTTACAGAGGCTCACATTTTTTCCCGTTTCTTTCAATTTCAACATTTTTTTAAGTTTTTAGTTCAACTTCTCTCCACCAAGTCACAATTCAACATAGGACCTGATCCCCTCCTCAAACAACTTATTCTTTCACCTGTAGCTACCTTCAAATTCTTCATTTCTTCCCTGTTACTTGCTTCTTCTCCCTTCCCTTCCCTATCCAAGATATTGCCAGTTGCCCCATCTCCCCAAAGAGTTTCTCCTGTCTGATACATGCAGTCTCCTTCCCCTTGAAGCCATGACATGGTTCTCACACTACTAATGATACCTGCAATATCTGAAACCCCACTCCCAACCAGTAAAAAGCAGTAAAATGCTGCAAAAATTGAGTGAGCCAAGTAATATTCTTCACTAAGGAAGAAGTGATTGTAGGTTTCTGCAAAGTAACCAGTTAAAATGGGTGGTGGTTATTTTCCTCATTTAGCTTCCTTTGCTGCCTATTTCATTCAAAA
This sequence comes from Peucedramus taeniatus, assembly GCA_013400575.1. Classification (NCBI taxonomy): domain Eukaryota; kingdom Metazoa; phylum Chordata; class Aves; order Passeriformes; family Fringillidae; genus Peucedramus; species Peucedramus taeniatus. The sequence continues at coordinate 802,600 of WBNO01027563.1, read as the reverse complement.
GCAGGTACTTTTCTTCCACCTTAACAGTAGGGCACCTACTGCCTACACTGAGCAGAAAAATATTTACAACACTGCTATAAACATTCCTTATTGCTAAAAATACCATTGTTATGAAACCATTTTTAAAACTAAATTATTCACATACATCAGAAGCAGAACCTTGTGCAGTCTAATGCTGAGCACATGCCACTCCACAGTTATGATGAATTATTCCTGCTGGGGAAGGATTTGAGGAAAAATAAAGCGTTTTTTTTTAAAACTATGCCCACTAGAGAAACTATAGTTATGCTATACCATATACATACTTCATCCCACATAAAAACCATCTAGACATAAGACAGCTTCATTTCCTCAGAAATTCAAGCCCTCCTCTTCACAGAATTACTACAGTTCACTTTCAGTATTGATTTTCTGATTTTCATTTCCAAGGAATCCTTCAGGATCCTGAAGTGCTTTTGGATAGCAAAATTTGTCAACACAAGGACAGATAAAAGAGAAATTATAATAGTTACTCACTTATAGTACCACCAAGTCTTAATTGGAGGGATATCTACTGTGTGTTACTCTACTAGCTCAAGGACAGCCATTCACATGAAAATTGTTGAACAGTGAATGCATTTTGTATTGTTCAGTGAGCACACTTTATCTATTTTAGCAACAGGGAAGAAAAGCCGCAGAAGAAAATGGTTATTTTAAATTCACTGCTCAACTTAAGACTCTTAGTTTTCCAAACACCTACTCTGTGCATTGGAAAGACAACAATATCTTTCACTTGAGCTTTCTGTTCCTCTCTTGAAGAACTGGAACTCTGACAGCCTAGTTAACAGGACACTTGTAGCAAAAGGCAATCTCAAATGACGAAGACAGCAATTTTCAATAATAGTCAATACTTCCACACTGCTTGTACAGGTGTGCTCCTGAGAAATCAAGCAAAAAGCCCTGGCCACCTGGAAAAGCAAGGACAAAAATTATGAATGCTACCAGGTGGGAACTGGAATAACTGATAGATTTCCAGACTCAGGAAACTATACATGCTACAGGCTGATGCCACTGCTTGTTAAAACCCACAGCTCACTTAGATTTAGACATCTGAGACGTGAGAGAAATTGAGTGCTTGCCCTTCAAAATGTGTTAGAAACTCCCAAAAATGAAGATTATTTGCACAGTACTAGTCTCTCCCATTCTGTGCATATTCTGATGCTCACGTAGGATAGCAATTTCTTTTTCTTAGGTAACTACAGTTTCTTTCAGCATCCAGGATAAGCAGATAGTCTCTATTTTAGTCCATACTGATTGAATACTGAGACTTTTACCTGTAGATGAAAATTATCTGCAGTAAATTAGACTCTGGAAATCTTGACTTGACACTCAACTAGAGAGAAATTACCAAGTACTGGCCAGAACCTGCCTCATCTCACAAGAAACTCTTTGTTAATTGCAGGGATGAAATCTGCTTTGCTAAGGTAACACCCAGCTGTCTAACCCACAAGGCAATTCCTTCTCCTGCCATCTCCTGCCTCACTCTTTCATTCAAAAAGAGGGGCTCAGGACCAGCAATGCCAAGCAGTTCCAGAGCTGGATGATAGCTCTGTCCTCCCACAAAATGGTAAATCAAATTACTGGACTTTCAAAAATATCCCAATGTCAACTTGCTTGGAGAGGAACATAGCAGGCAGTGTGACTGAAGGCAGGGATAAGTACATGAACACTCCATGTGCCAGACAGTAAGTTATATGCAGTAAGTTACACATTATCCTGTTACATGCAGGATAAAGCATTTCAGTAATTGTGTTTTCCAGTTTATTGTCAGCGATTTTCCCTGTGACACTCAGGATCTTATTTGTTGTTTTCACTATACAATATTCTGTGTTTATCAACACTGAAGCTCAGCTAACATCTGATTGCTCAACTGTTCAACACATCAAATCCTTCAGCTATAGCATCAAATAAAAGCAGCAATTGTAAGCTATTTATATACTTTACAGTCATTTCTGCATATACTGAACAAACAGCTTTACTTATTCCTACCTTTCTCTTTCATGCCTTTAAGTGAGCTGCTAACCAGTCAACAGAATTTCCCTGATTCTTCCACAGGAGTTTTGAGATTGCCTTTATCAGATGATGCCACCACAGTAGCTGAATTGAATTTCTAAGTGATAGATGGTGCTGGCCTTTTACTCTGGATGACAGTCCACATACACGAAGCAAAGAATGAATTTGAAAAATTACAGGGATTTCTATGGTATTAACATGAGCACTGTGGCCAAATTTACAGAACAGAGCTTGAAGAAAAATTACCAGGCATAGAAAAATTTAAAAAACCCACATAAAACCAAAACTGAACTAAGCCCTCTCCTCCAAGGGTTAAAACACAATTTCCAAGAAAGCATAAAAAGAACTAAACATATCCTAATGGACTATGTAAAGTTTGGTGACCAAGATGCATTGTTCTCCTTGCCTCTTACAGCTTGACTGGAAAGGACTGGAACTTTTACTCATGCTCTGCATATATGAATGATGGGGTATGTTAGTTCAAAAATACTGCCCCTGAAGAAATCATATTCAAGAACATCATTTTTGTGTCCCCCCCACCTTCCAGAGATGCCCAAGGAGATACCTAATGACATCTGGCAGCCAGAACTCCTCAAATCAGTGTCAAGAAGAGGATGAAATGACTACATAGAAAATAATATATATCAACTGAAAAAATAGATATCAACTGAAAAAATTCAGAAGCATCATATTATCTAATGTATTCCAGACTAGCAGGGTCATCTGTAAGGCCATACCCACAGATCCCACACCTCTATATGACAGAATGGAAGAGCTCCTCTTCCACAAGCCACATACAAATACACATTTCTCCAACTCAAAGAAAGGCCAAATCTGAAAAAGGTCTTCTCAGTCAATGAACTCAAATAAGACAGAACTTAGGTCTACCTAATTTTCTTGGGATAAGAAGCCAATAATGATGTAACACTTCCAAACTCAAACTAAAGAACATTTTATTTCACTTAAGAATTAGAATGACCTTGTTGAAGCACAATTCAGCAACAAGAAATGTCCACATTTAACCTAGAATTTTCCACAGTGTTCACTTCTCAGACTCCTGAGCTTTGAACCCTATGGAAAGAGGCTATGTGTCCTTAAGTGCACAAGATCTATTGCAACACAAAACAAACAGGGCTCTTGATGCAAATAAACACAGTCAAAACCACCATCTCAGGCTTCCACAAAGCTTAGACAGAACTGAAGTTATATCATTCTAAACAATCTTTATAGAACATAAGAATAATGCTAAACTCTCTATGTCCTAGAGCAATGAAGAATATGTTCAGATTGTGCCACATTGGTAAAGGCTGAGACACAGATAACTGAAGACAGAGTACAATAATACAAAAACAAATAAATGGTTATATCAAGTTAGCATTCAGTAATTTTCAAACTAAAAAAAACTACAGGTCATATATGCTCATTTCCAATAGAAAAGGCAATGAAGTGCAATGAAACTTCTCTCAGTCCATTTGAAAATTGAGCACACTAATCAAGTGGAAATGAAAAAAAAAAAAGCCTCCAACCAAATCCTGTCCTTCTGCTCCTGGGAGATTTCTCTCACATAACATCAAGCTGGTTGAAAACAGATATCAAAGATCCATTCTGATTATATCCAAAGTACTATTATTCATCTTCCCTTAAATTCACCTATTGGGCTTTTTTTTCTTTTTGGTGAGCTTCTCAAAAACAATAAACATGGTTTAGTTTTCTAAAGATGTCTTTGCAGCTGACAAAAAAAGTACAAGGTTGCCTTGAACTAATCATCAGAGAACTTATTCATGTTAAAATATTTAATTTTCTCTTATATTTAGTTGAAAATCAAGATAACACATTAAAAGGTATTCAACAAAATCACCTTTTACCAGTAGGCAGGGATGCCCATTATTTTAATAAATCCACTGATTAAGAAATTTTTTCACTGAAGATAAGTGAAGACCTGCTGGGTGTCACAAGGGTCATTGTCTTTTTTTCTGTCACTGAATGCATCTGAATGTTACTGAATTGGTTAACAGAGTGTGACACCAGACAATGCAAACACAGAGGAAAGCAAACTTAGTATATTGTGATTGCAGAAACTATTTACTTGCTTGTATGAATTTGTGCTTTCAAAATTAGACTGACAAATGCAATTCTACAACAAAAAATTGTAATTTCTGCTGCTAATTTATACAAGTAGATGTGAAACACTCCCAAATGTTGGTCATAAACATAAATTCAGGCCAGAGACAAGAGGAAAGACAAAACTTACATGGCAGAACTAAAAAGCTGAAACACTTTTCTAAGTACTTCAAGAAAAGCAGGTGGCAGGAAAGTTAAGGCAGTTACCAGGACCATCACATTTTGTTTCCTTCAGCTGCTGATGGAGGGACCTGCTCTCACAAGTGAGTGAGTCTCATGTGCCAGAGTGATGGAGGAGCATCTCCCAGGGAAGCAGGCAGAGCACTCAGCAGTGAGCAGAGCTTTCACTAAGAGATGACAGCCCTGGTATTTCCTCATTATGTCATCTCTTCCCCACCCTCCCTCTTTTGGACCAGGACTGGCTTTCATGTGGTTCACAAAGCCTGCTCACTCTCAGGGCCTGGAGATCTTAATCAAATACAAGTCATAAACCAACACTACTGCAGCTAGTGCAAACACCCCCCAAATGGTATTCAGCAAACAGGCTGAAGGAAAGATGGTATTTTGCTAAAAAGCGGCTGACAATTTCACTTGAAAATTATATAACTTAAAATACACCATCTTTCAAAGTTTTAACATGTAAGAGAAACAAAGCAGCTCAGAGGAAATACCTCAGTGAGAAAAGCAAGCAATCCAGACTTCTCCAGGACCTTAAAAGGTATTTCTCAAAAATGTGGACTTCTACCAGTGTAGTGGCCTTGAAATTTACCTTGAACACCGTTTTTTACAACAGCCTTTGACTTGTGGATGTCTAATAAATCTGAAACTCACATCTCATCCTAACTGCAAGAAGATGAAAGCAGCTTTGGAGCTATCAGTTAATACAGGTAATTTATCATAATATGCTTGGAGGTACCTTGGAATGTTACCTTAATAAAGAGATGGTGTAGCACACTCAGATATATTATGGTTGTGACACAATCTGAATGTTCCTTCTTCAGACTTCTAAGTATAAGAACATATGGAGCATTTGTCTGATGAGATTTAGAGATTTATCTGAATAGCAGACATTACTTATAAGAAAATATACTGGATGAATCAAGGAGCATGTATATGGAGTGTTTAATCTTTAGTATGCCAGCTTAACACTATAAAAGTCAATTGAAAACAAGCATCCATGGGATGCTTAGTTTAGAGAGCCTGCAAAATGAGTTGGTATAGTCCAGTTCTTTCAGAAATTGCTGCTGTATTTTAAGTCAGTGCTGGGGAAAGGGCAAAACATGATTGAAAACAAAGGTACACAAAAACGACGAGAAGGATAAGGCAATAAAAGTATTAAAAAGTGTAATGAAGTATTATAGAAGTAATCTTCTGACAAAAAAACCTGTAAATCTTTACATGTCAATACAGTGATAGTGTAACTCCCTAGTCTGTGGGTGACTGTGGAAAAAGGAAAACATTCTTTTTCCAAGTTCGACCACATCCTGCATTATCTTCATGACAGACACCTTTTTCTCTATCACCTGAAATATGTCCAACAGATGAGCACCTTTGTGCTCATCCTAAACGCTGCATTTGACACTAGGAAAAACAATAATTTTTCTTAATCTCTGTGACCTTCAGCAAAACACTGAAGCTGTGAGAGCTCTCACCTGAGGCCGCATCCTTGGGTTCCACCTGATGTAGTAGTTCACCCACAGCTCCAAATGGTTCAGACTGGCAACAGGATACAGCACATGGTTTTCATAGTTCACATAGAAGGGATTTGTGAATTCCTCTAACTGGCTGTTTATATAGGACCACAGAGATACAGTCTTTGTGCTCACCTCCTGATTGAAAAAACGTTGAAATAAAAAAAATTAATGATGTGGATTACAAAATTTTAAATATGATGTTAAGATCTACATATCAGAAATTCTGTCAGAATTTTACCTTATCTACAAGAAAATTACATGCAGTCTGAGAACACTTCCAGTAGCTGATCACTGAAAAACCTTAAAACTTTAGCAAAACATCTGAACACTTATTTTGGTCCAAGGCTAATAGAGAAGGGAGATTTAGACACATTATTTTCAGAGACACTAAAGTCTACTTGAGCAAAAGCAACCTGTACTGCTCATAATTTACAGCAATATATGCAGATACTTAAATACATGGTTACACACTGACCAACTAAACTAAAAAGATTAGCTTTTACAAGAATATCAGTGAAGAGACAGGGAGTTTGGAAGATCCAAAATAGAATCTGTGAAAAATAATTTTTACCTCTCCCCACTCAAACTATTTTCTCCTAACAAATAATTGATATTATGCTTTAAACTGACTACACCTGTACCTTTATTTGCACTTCTGAAAGTTTTATTATTCTAAATTTAATCAGCATAATAATGGTTACATCAAAGATTGGAAATCTGAACTTACATCAGATTCATCTTGCAAATTTAAACTCCTTCAGTGTTGTAAAGCATGTGTTTCTACTACCACTGTGTCTTAAATTGCATTGCTTTATTGAGAATTGCATCTATTTATTTATGAAGGAAAGCTGCCTGAAAACCCTGCATTTGCTGAGAACATGTTATTCAGCTCCATCTTGTGGTATTTACATGCAACTTTTCCCCTACAGAAGCAGTAGAGAAAAAAAAAAAGAAAAAAAAAAAAAGGCAGAACTAAATATAACAAGGGATTGCAACTTGCTCAAAAAATGAGACAATAAAAACAACAAAGCCACAAGTAAGTAAAAGTGTACTGGGAATATCAACAAACTCTTTAATTTTTCTTCACAATCACATAATATTTCATTGAATCCTAACTTCATTTATTTAGATAATTTTAATTTCTGTAGTGCTCAGCCACAAGTCCCATCCAGTTATGTCCTATAGTAACCTGCCCAGTTATCCATAGGAGTTCCTTTGGAACTAGTGAAAGAAATGCTAATATAATTTGATAATTACTATTATTTAAAATTTTGTATTTTGGCTAAAAATACCTGCACTAGGACTTACTAAAACCCTCAACTCCCCAAAAATGATAACTAAAGAAACCTAAGTGACACCTCACTTAATAGCAGAGCATTGAGTACATATTTCTCATACTATGAAATTTAATGCCTGCATTGTTTTTTAAGACTATGTAAAAAAAGTATTTAAAAAAACAGCCCAGACATTCTTAGGTCATTTTTATAAGCATTTTTATATAAAATCAGAAAACCAAGAAAGTTCATTATACTAATTATTTACCTCTTTTAACCTCTCTTTTTCACAGTTGCATAAGAAAGTCCCGAAGAGACAACTATAAAGGTGATCCAGAATGGTGATCAAAAATAACTCATTGAATTCAAAGGCTGCAGGAAACTGATATTAAAAAAAAAGGGTAAAATTACTTCAAGCGTTATTTTAAGCAGTGTAGAAGGGAAGAAAGTCAGACATAAGAAGTAACCAAATAATCCAGGTAAGATTTTTGTCCTATTTAGGGGTTATTTGCAGGAAAACTCAGCAATTTCATTAAGTCCCACTTCAATAATTCATTTCACCTACGTACTTCTTTACAAATACTTCTCAGAGCTATACTTTACATTCATTATCCAAGTATACCAGAATACAAACATTAGCTGATGTGAAACTGGTGATACACAGCAATCCATTTTAAGAAGCTCTAACACTGTTCTGTTCTACCCCAAACCCTCTTAAACATATGCTTTATATCTCTTATTCCAGAAAAAGAAAACATTTTTGGGGGAAAAAAAAAGATAGTGGCATTTAATAAGAATTTTATTTTCTATTTCAACATGCAATGAATTGAATAATAAAGACTACTACACATACATTGTGCTTAACATTAACTTAAAACTTTTCTTTCACTTTCTACTCATGTAAGTTACTTCTCTCCATTTCACCCTGAGTTTACCATCAGCTATCTACCATAAGCCTTTAATCCCTGTTCTTCTGTATGGGAAAGAAAATCCTGCACATCTGAAATGAAAAAACTCTAATTCCCCTGAGCACCATTAGGTACCTTCTTCAGAAGCAGAGGGTACCTGATATATTCTAAGACAAATAGTTAGAAAGCTGAAAATGTTCTCCTGATCTGTAGAGCTCTAAAAATTCATAAAGGAAGAAATTACTGCAAAATGCATGGACTGCTGCCCATTCAGATGGAAAAAATCCTTCTTCAATCAAATTTTATGGTAAGACTATATGTGGCAACTGCTTGATGTGCCAAAATAACTTTGTGTCCAGTATGACAAGGGTAGCAAATACAGACATGGGATGGCAGACATTTAGAAGAATAAAAAATTGAGAAGACTTAAGGAAAACTTAAGAGGTAGCATTTCTCTCATTAACAATAAAGACCATGTATAGAGAATAATGTTCAGGACAAACAAAAACTTTGTGCATTCCCTCTAAAAGAGTACATCTTCACAGAAGTCTCAAAGGCAAAGTTTTAGATTCATAAGGCAGAATTTCCTGCTATATGGAGAAATCTTAAGTCAATATTTCAGATATGCAGAAAGCAGAGGACTGGTTTCTGTTTTGTGCCACTAAAGAACACTGAATACCATGGCAAGTGACTCAAGAGCTACTTAAAATAAAGATGACTCCTATAGTTAGAAGGAATAACAGCAATTGGGACTGTGGGTGAACTAGCTGATCCAGAAATTCCTCCTCAGTGTCAGCTGTGATTTATGAAGGGCAAATGTTTATTCATGTTGAAAGTAAAGAGTTGAATAACACACAATGGGTGTGCTTATATTAAACCCAGAAAGATCTAAGTTTTAAACAATGTTTTATAAAGAAGAAGATTGAGCTAAGACAAACATTGTAAAAGCATTCTCTTTCCAAGACTTCTAAAGCTAATACATATCACCTTTTGACTGAAAATTTTGAGTAAGGAGATTATCAGCACCATGACACAAAAAATGAATGGGAGCCTTATGACTCTGCTATAGATTGTGTACTGCTCACCAGCACAGTGTGCTCACATTGGAGCTTCTCTTGCAAACCATGGGTTGTTTTCAACCTCCTCACCATTTGTTTTAATAAGGCATAGAGGAAACTAAGATTATCAAAATCTCTTTTTTAGTCGTGTTCATAAGTTAACTACTTTTGAACTTCCTTCTCTCTAGGAAATCATGCCAAAATTTAATTACAAAACAATGATGTTAAAAACACAGTTATTACTTTAAGGAAGCATGAACAGAACTTGACAAGCAGGTGTGCTGAACCAAGTCAGGAGAAAATTCACTGGGTCTCAGATCTCAGCCTGCTGTGTCCAACTCAAAGCAGCAATCAGATACAGACAGCAAAAATAATTTGCAAAGCATCAAAATGATATTTGGGAAAAACTTTGAAAACAAAGTGTCTCCTAAAGGAACTCTCTTTAACTGAAAGCATTTAATGAGCCTTGTCACATCAGGGTTCTGTGTTGTGACAGGTCCATACTAATCAGAAGGATGCCGACATGACCACTATTCCAATCCAGTGAAGCATATCCAAAATTCCATACATCAGTGGTTGCTCTCCAGCTAGTTTATTAATAAGTGATAGCACTTTATTGAAACCCGGTCTTGGGATACAAGAGTTGTACTGTTGGAGCTGATGTATCAAGACTGTAGAGCTTCTATTACTGCTGTTGAAAAATCACTGACCTAAAAATGCCTTTCTCTGTAGTTCCAAGCCTATTAGCGTCTGCTTGAAGATTCAGGTGGAAAAATTCCCCAAATGGAAATTTACTTCTTCTCAAATCCACTAATTACAAGAAAACACACGGGTCATTAAAACCTCCCACTTGTTGCTGCGGGAGTTGTTGGGGGTTTTTGTAAAGTGGCATTAAAAAAAAGAAATTATCTTGTTTAAGTCTGATGATGACAAGTGGCATTTGATTCAGACATGCAAAATACACTTGCTTTTTAATCAATGAACTTGTTCTGTACTACAGTAACATTGAAACATTTGGCAAAACAACTGTGCAATGGACAATAATGGTTAACTGAATACTAGACAGAGGAACAGTGCACTGCTGAATCCAGTGAAAAATGCATCTACAGCAACAGCTGACACCCAGTAACAAACCGGATGAAACTTTCTGCTGACTTTCTGCAGACCTTCCTCCTTTGAGGGTTCTGTGTATGAAAGGTAGGAAGTTAAACTACAGTGCTACATGCAAATTTTACAGTTCTGTTTCATTTTTAACCAGGCATCAGTATTTCATCAGCTCACAGGTGGCCTTTCCAGTTTGACATCTGCTACTCAGTATCACCAGAACTTACTAAGAGGAGGGAAATCACTTCAACATACGTTTTTTTATTAAAATCTGATGTCAATGTACTTCTCTTAAGTTCTCTGTTATTTTGTGTGTCATGAAGACCATAAACCCAAGGAAAATATAAGGCTGTCAAGGCCTAAATTTCAGTGTCTGAAGCTATCTGGAAATCTGTCTCTCAGTGGGAAGTTAGAGATCCTCTCACTGTTTTAAGGTGACTGTTATAAGAATATAACTCTTAGGCCCCAAAAGAGTCTATTTCCTTTCTTTTAGTCCCTGTCCAAACCAGAGCCCTTACACCCTCCTCCAGTCATTAACACTTACTTGAGCTTTGGAACATTTCACATATGTTTACCACGAATTCTAAAGCACAAAACTATCACTGTTTTAAGAGCAAACAATCTACACAATGATACAACAGAATCCTGTTTTTTAAGGTCTTTGTCAAAGTAATCACAGTCTTTACATCTATTCTCTAAGTGTTCAAGTCAACTGAAAAAATAACATAAATGGGCAAGAACTGTTCAAGAATAACTTTTTCTACTTTTTTTCCTGTGCAACATTAATGATTTTCCAATGTCACTGCTGTTCATGAACTTCAGAACAATTTCTGGATCCAGGTTTTGAACAGATGTGGTATTGGCAAAATGTTTCATACATTCCCCCTCCGCCCCCATCCCTTTCTCTTTTTTAAATTAGAGGCAACTAAACTGTTTATAGCAAGAAATAGGAGGCAGCAAGGGAGATCACAAAAACAGAAGAGGCTGCTCTCAATTAAGGATCTCCCCAGAGGACTTTTGTTCCTACCAGGTGTTTAGAACTGCTCCTCTTTGCTATTGTTATTAGCTTTCCTCTGTAAGAAGGACAGAATTTTTCATTTATTTTCTCCAGCCATACTACACAGCACATTAATGCTGAAATATAGATACACAGAAAGTCTACAAGACCCTCTGGACAAGAGCCCAGTATAACAGCAGGGAACTTTTCATAAAGCACCAAAGATGACTGTTTTGAATGCAAGTTTTGGAAACTTTGATGTAAGTTTTAAGAATCATGCTCAGAACAAGAAGACTAAGGTAAGAGATCTGGGAGTGCTAGGATCATATGGAAGCAGACTTTTAACCTCCTCCCTTAAAACAAATCACATACTATACAGACTTCAGTATAACAGCTTTTACCATAAAAGCACAGATCCATGTTAGGCTTCAAGGAGGTAAAAAAAAGGAAAGAAGGAAAAAGAAAAGATAGAGGGGAAGGTAAAAACCAAAGGAGTCAAGCACCAAGAACTTCTAAATCACTTGGAAATAAAGCCTTAATGTGAACAACTTCTTTTAATAATCCCTTTAAAGAATGGCAATATAAAAGCACAAAAAAAAGCTTAGGTTTTTGCTCATGAGGGCACAGATAGGGAAAACGAAGACTAAATCCATTCAATAACTTAACATTTCAGAACAAAAATGAGAATCTGAATATTTTGGTATCTTAAGAATCATTAATTTCAGAGATCTCCCCTGATCTAGAGGTAAGAGCAGTGATGGAAGTAAGAAAACTTAGAGAAAAGGCTTGTGTGGTGTAAATGCTGTCCTGTATACATAAGGATGAAAATGTTCACATTTGAGACATATATAAAAGAACTCTCTACTACCCTCAGTTCACAATCAGCCCAGATTTTTGCTGTTTCTTAAGGACAATATAAATCCATATGAACATTTACTCCACCAGTGAACATGCAACACAAATAATGTATTTCATCAACAACTCTTATTTATGTAAACAGCAAATCCTTTGAAAGCCTATTTTAAACAGAAAAAAATGCTGGTATTTTGGTTTCAAGGTAAAATCTCTATTCTAGCTCCTTGTACCTCACTTTCAACAGAAATTTCCCTCTGTATATATAATGCAGTCACAGAGCAACCAACTTCAGGTAAACATGCTACTACTCTGTAAAGGAATGTGTTCTCCTACACAAATTATGTTTCCAAGATAAAGACTGATATCTCATAGAAATACACTCTTCAGCATCTTACCTGCCTTGTCATTTGCCAAACACAGTCAATGAACTGCAGGAAGATGGGAGATCTGTCAGCATCCGCGTGATCATCATCCCCATGTCCCACTCGCTGGAAGTCAGAGCACACTGATTTCAGACTGGTGTGTCTGCAGTACCATCCCAACACTGCAAAGCTCAGGAACTCTTAAATATGTTCCCGGAGTGAACAAGACAAGCAAGTCTTCCATAACATTAACCTGCATTTTTAAACTACTAAAAATGCATGCCAATATTAACTTATGGACATGCCTTCAGTGCTGAGCAGAGCTGGAAAGCTCTACCACTTGCTTCTCCCTCTTCTACTGCACAGCCACTGATTTCTACCAGTGGGTGAAACTGGTAGGAGTTTATTAAGACTGAACTGAAAAAATGGTTATTCCATATTCACCTGTCATAACTACATGCCATTTCTACTAAATAATCCTAAGAGTCAGAGCCCACAGAATGTCATAACAATTTATTCTAATTCCCCACTAGTCCATGTGTTGAATAAACAATTTAACCTTAAATCAGAGTAATAACTCCAGCCATTTTACACTTTAGAAACCTAAATTGTTTTCCTTGGTTCTCCATTCATAAGCTCCGTAACAAAAGTTACAATCCTTCATTCTCATAAAAAAGCCACATGACTTTTTCTCACCATTGCATTCGAACCATTTTTATTTATATTATATGTCACATAGAGGTTTGTTGTTAAAAATGAGCGGGTCACAGTTCTCTGACACACTCAGACCATTAAAAGGACAGAGGACATTAAAAGGACCAGAGACAATAACTGAAATGTAGCAGAGTACTGTGAAGAAACTGCTATTCAAAGGAAAAGCCCCGAAGGTGACAAACTGCACACTAAACTTTCCAGCTTACCATTGCAAATCGATGTCCAAAACTTATCCATTCTTTTTCAACAAGAACTTCAAAGCCCTTGATGGTTCTGTAATAGCTGTCCAGCATAAGCATGGCCAGTGCAGTGAGCTGTGCAGTTCGATCCCAGCCATCACTGCAGTGCACCACTACAGAGGTTTTACCAGATTCAATTTTATCCGCAATTCTTACCGCTCCAGCAAGAAGCATGTTATAAAAAAAAAAAAAAAAGAAGAAACAAGTGTATTAAATACTACCAAAACTCTACAAAAAAAAAAAAGTTTAAGATTTTATACTCTTTAAGTCATTATGTTTTAATATTTCAGATTAATTACATAATCATTTTGATGACAATGCTTTAAATAAGAGATTTCCAAACAGTGGTGTGCATATTCCTAGAGGTACAAAGATTGTGTGCACTCTCTTGTCCAGACAGAGATCTTACCAGCTCTCCATTACTAGCAGCACATAACAAATGAACCTGGGAATCCCTTCTCTAAATTAACTGATATTCTGTATTATGATGAAAAGACCCAAATACTGTAATCTATTCCAGAGGCTGAAGTTTCAAGGTTTTCAGAAGTTCATTTCACATTAATCAATCACTCTTTCTTGCTCCATTTTCAGTTCAACTGAAACTACTGAGTTTAGAGAAAGGGACAAATCATCCAGCTAGTCTGTATCAAAACACAACCCAAACAAACCCAGAAACCCGTATCTAGGAGCCAGTTCTGATTTGTTAGAACTGCATGAACTGTACACGATATTCAGCTTCTGAGCTGACCATCAACAGCCTGGATTCAGTATTATGGTAGAACTGAAGGGGGGGAAATACCAAGAAACAATACAGAAGTGTCTATGAGAGAACAAAGTTTGTGGTATGAACTAGTTAACTGCCAATTATTTCAGTTAGAAAGCTCTATTGCATTCATATTAAAACAGTTTGGTCTTCAACAAAAGCAGAAAATCAATCTATTTAACATACAGGTATGCAATAGCTTGCTTTAAAGAGAACACAGATGCCTCTGAAGGAAAACAGCTAGAAATAAACAACAGAACAAGTACAGGAAATGAGCAGGGAATGGGAGAAGAAAACACATTTACTATTAATTCAGAAGATATCTGTGGAGTATGTGAAGCACTTTATTCCACTTCGGACAACAGCCTTTAGAAAACAGCTTTCTCTACAAATGTATTATTCTTTACAGATTTTTCAAAACTTGGTAACCATCACAGTATTTCAGTTAGGGCTCCTAACGAATAACTGGCTTTGGACTGGTTTACAAAATGAAAATTGAAAAACAGTTAATAGCACAAGTTCTACCCTCAGACAGAAAATACTCCAGGTATGCAATAAGCACCAAGTACCTCTACTCATGTTGGTATTACTGTCTGCACACACAGAAAGTTACTGGTGCCTTCATCTCTGAAGCACTGTGGGTGCCAGGGGTTGGAAGGTGAGTTTTCAGTAATGCATTGCACTCAACTGGGACACAGACACACTGCTTTGAGCCCAGAATGCAGCAGATGTGTTTAGAGTAAAGCTGTGGAATGTTAGTGCTACTGCAAGCCAAATCAAAAGGCAAAGAACTCTTGGAAGAAATCTCAGAGAGATACTATCAACACTGATACAGTTTCTGCTGTCAATACCATTAAAGTGAAGTAGCATGTAAGGGACAGATCACATGCGTCAACTCTTCAAAATAATTTAAATGAAATTGCCAACTGCTATGCTATTGTCACCTGTCTGACAGTGGTATCAAAGTTCACTCCTGACACTGCCTAAATCAGGAACCCCACCAGAGTCAGTGGCAATCAAAGGTGACCACAAACACAAAACAGATGACTGTAAAAGGCCAGGCTGATAAGAAAAGCTTTCCAGATGCTTAGATTCCCAAAGCTGTTTCAAATAGTTCAAATTCAAGAGAAGAAGAAAATTAAACTGTTCCCAAAATATCATTAAATTTGGCTCTTAATTTCGTGTTTGCTCCCTCTACTGGCTCTGCTGCAGCTGTGAGCAGGCACTGCTTAACAGTGTCATACTAATGAATGATCCCAAACATGTTCTGCATGAGTGACATTTGAGCCAGCTGCTAATCAAACAAATTACACTCCATCCATATTATTCATAAACATAGGACTGAATGTTGTAATGAAATAATCTACTCTACAACAATTTCAAAGGTTAGTGAAACTGACTGTAAAACTGAGTGTGGTAGTGATTTATTTTAATATTATGTTAAATAATAGGGCAGATGATAACCTGATAGATCACTGGTTACAAACAGCTCATGAAAATGTAGGTGCCCATCACAAGAACTGTAACATTGCAGTGAGGGAGGGAAGGATGAGAAAGACTGCGGAATTCAGTCAAGTTCTTTTGGCAGTGGCTCAAATATACTCTGAAGTTCCCAGTGCATTTTTCCAAACAAGAGGGATAACCCTGGACTGCCCACAAACATTCCTCCTCAAGAAAATAAAACACTGCAGTAAATATGATACTGTATTATCAGGAATTAACCCACTATCTGCCAGTACATGAAACTAGAAACACTATGTTATTATGGAATGCTTAAAATGCTGCCTTCTAAGTGATTATTTAAAAATTATACTTCTTCACAAGATTATTCTGATTAAAGCAACATGCTTGAGTTTCAGCATTATTTTAGCAATATTTTCAGAATTGCAAGTAAAAACGTGGTTTAAGAAAGCCATTGATTTTTCACATCAAAAGCATTTTACCCTTATATATTCCAGCCAGTGTGTGGAGTCCACGTTTGACAGCCACCGAGTCTCATCAATAGTGGGATAAACAATTTCTTTAAGTTTCCGCAGGGATTCTCTCATGACATGTATATTATGAATCTCCAGAAAGACCAGCTCTGCATTTGGGTAGGCACTTTCACTTTCATATCCTCCACCTTTAGCCTGCCATTCAAAAGGTAAAAACAGACAGTGAGAAGAACATGTATAGGATTTCAGTATAAGGCAGAGAGAGTTATTTTACTCAAGTTTCAACATTTTCTAAGAGAAGAGATTATTTTAGTGCTGATAAAAACATATTTTTGGCTTCTGTTTTTCAAAAAAAAACTGGAGGCTTTTTTAGGTGAAAGAAATTCTAATTGTAACAGGCTACATGTGATAATACATCTATATACCTTCCCCTTTTTATTAATGAAAGCTTTGGTCTTCTGTGAGCTTTACTGGATAATTTCTCAGCTGTATCTTCATGATGCCTTTGATTCCTGCCAGCCTTTCCAAAATGGTACAAGCAACTTACCTTCCTTCCCCTGCCCCCTTTAGGCACCCTTTGTTATCTCTTTTCAACATAAGATTCTCCACATTCTGATATCTGGCTCAAGCTTCAACCTTGTGATAAGGCTGATGAACTAATGCCAGTTATGATACAAACCTACCTTGTTTGTATCTGCAACACTGTTCTGCCTGGCATCAAAGATGATAAGTTTATGTGACTGAGCATTGGCATCCATAATTGTCTGCAAATATTTTTCATCTTCCTTGCAACGCTTATCATTTGGGCCAACTGATGGCTGGCTGCATCGTGTTATTGTTGCTTGACTCTCAGGATGAATCCAGGATAACACCTGGAATAAGAGAAAACTATTTAATTTACTACACTACTATAAAAGCAGCAGGTCAGAGAACAACCAGACAATCACATTACCTATCTGGCATTATTTCCTGGCAAATCAACAAATGCAAGTTTAAGGACAGTCTGATGCAAAAACACATTGACAGCACACTAGCACTGACTGCTCATCCCAAATCTGAGCCTCAAATACAGAGTGACTCTAAACATCTTAGCTTTTATTTCCAACAGCAATTCTAAGCCTGTATTATTCTAACTGGAGGAAAAAAAAATGGAGGAATAAAAACTGCTTTCATGTGAAAGACTATGGACCTATACGTTACCTTGCTAAGCATGAAAACCAACACAATCTAACATATTTAAAGGGGTTCTAATGCTACCTTGTCTATTTTCAAGCAAAGCACTATGGCTATGACACATTCTACTCCAAATCAGAACACGAGCTAATATATCCCAGAGCATCAGATACCATTGTGGCCTAGAAGTGCTAATGCAAACAAAAAAATTACTACATAGCACAATAATTGTGCAATTGAACTCACACTTGAGTTGCTCCCTTCAGTTCTAAACCCATTGAGTCTAATTCTTCTTTCTTTGCCCCCCACCCCAACTCAGAAAGGAAGCCATCCCACAATCATTTAAAAAACAAAGCCTAAAAAAACACTACGGATTTTTTAAAAGCTACACATTTCTAAAACACTTCTATTCTCTTGTACAAATTTCACTTACAGGAACTCTCCCTTTTGCTCTAAATGCTGCCACTTTTGAGAGGTCATCATCCTTTACACTGGTTGGCACAACAAGAACAGCAGGGTATGTATCACAAAGTTCATAGGTGCTGTTAATTTTGGATATCTTCCAACTCTCATTGGGCAAGCCCTGTATGGAAACAAAACAATTTTGCATTTTTCAGGTTAGACCTTTACATATCTGCGTTTGGGGCAACGAAAAATGTTATGTGCTCATACTTTTAAAAAAAGGTATGCCAATTCTTTTTTTAAAATAAGCTATAAAATTAGGTCTTCATGCTGAATCATAAAGCAATGGAAGTCTTTCCTAGTGAACCGAAAGGAAAATAACCATATGGAAAATGTAAATTTAAAATGACAAACTACAGTTACTCTTCTGTTTAGTGATGTTTATTCAAATCCAATTCTTTATAATGCCTGTGTTTTGTAGAAACATCACTTGACAAATGTGGATTTCAGAACTATGTTAAGTTAGACCAATTCGCTCAAGTACTCAGCACCTGTATCTCCACCAACTTTAGCAGGTGCTCAACACACTCAAATTCAGGCCACTTGCATTTTATTATCTAAACATGAGATGCAGACAGTCAGTCTATGTAGTAAGAGCTGAAAGTTATGAGTTTTCTGTAACATTTTTTTTCTTGTTTAAATGGCTGTGGGGGAGATGGAAAAAAAAATTCACCAAATATTCTAAAACTTACCTGCCTCTTATATTCTGCCATTGGATCATACACTTTCCAGCCATTAACAGCAAACTTTTCTTTATAGCTGAATGCAAAAAGAGGCTAAAAACAACAAAACAAAATCATAAGCTACTGCCTAACAGGTTGTAAGTACAATAATTCCAAAACAGTCAACACTCCAGTATTTCAAATCTAAAGCATACATAACACCTCCAGTCAAGACTGGAAAACACTGAGCGAGAAAGAAAGTTTTTTTCCATTAAGTATGAATATGAGTTTAAAGAAACAAGATAGGAAACAGAAAATTGAAGTTGCGTGCCTCTGATCACACAACACATCAATGGCAATGCCAAGATGAGAAAATTGGTTTCCTACCTCCTAACCAGCTCTTTACCCACACAAGCAAATGAAATAGAATTCTGCAACTAACTAATAAAAAGACTAATTGTACCTATTTGTTTTATTAGACAGAACTTCTAGATTTAATTATCTACTGCAGAAAACAAGAGTCAATACATACATACTTTTAATCAGCAACATTAGGCAAACCTAGATCTCAAGGGTTATGAATAAATTAACTCCACCAATAGCAGGACACAGCAGTGTTTGATGAATTAATGCAAAAAGCACACGGGGTCAGAGTGGCCTGCCCGCTCTGCAACAGATTTTATGAATCAACACTTCAAAGTTTGTTATACAGCCCTTGTATTTCCTCCCCTACACTTTCCCAAAACAGGAGAGTCAGTGACAGCCTCCTCTCCATCTCAAGACTTACCAGCCCATTAGAAACAGGAAATGCACGTGTTACAAGGTTTTCAAAGATCTCCAGTCTGTTCTGCTCTTCCTGTTTATAGGCCAGCCGCAAATTTCTCATATCCTGTCAAAAGTAATTTACAGTTTTACTCTATGATAAATTAAAAAAATAAAAAGAGGAAACAGTTATAAGACATTTGATTGAATGAAGGCATAGATGGAACACTAAGTCACTGACATCTAACCCCCAACAGAACAGAGTTCTGTAAGCATTAATATGAGATAACTAGGACTGTCATTACAGATGCTTGATATAAAAATGACGACTTTTCCTTTGAATTCACTCTTCACACGAAAGGCAGAAGTGTTAAGACTGCAAGAATCATAGAGGAATTGAAATAAATGAAGCATGATTCAAATACAGGGAACTGATCAGACAGAAAAACAGCACATGGGCTGGCAGATTCTTCTTAGAGAAAAATGAAATGAAAATATTTTAATATTAATAAATCTCTACCATGCCTTACCTTGCAAACTATTTCTATACCACATGAATTGTCTCCATGGCTCTGTACTCCAATTTTTTCAACCCTACTTATAACTCCAAGGGGAACATCAACAACAAAAGGTGGATCCTGAAATTTGTATATAAAACAAATGGATTTTATTACATTAGAAAAAATACAAATTACTATTATTCATGTGTGTTTTATTAGAGCCAACAGTAATTCCTGTTTAATAAAATCCTGTGAAACATCACACTTCACTGAATTTGTCACTTTCTGAAATCTACTTCAGTAACATTCCTACCTGAAACAGCAGGCAGACAGATAGTGTCTCAACACTTCTCCTCTCAACACTTACCCTCTCAACGCTTTTGATAAACATTCTGAAGTCCGTCACTGTGAGTGTACCACTGACTGCTCCCATAAATGGACAGATATACATAACATCCTTAGCTGGAAAACAGATCAATTAAAGCTTTGTTTTACTATTATTGACATTTGTTGCATAACAATCTATTTTCACATGAAACTCACAAGATTTTGTCAGCTCCATAAGATTCTGATGCTTGACCTCTTCAGGAAAGTTTATTCTTGCAGACTTGTCTTTATCTCAACAATGAAAGCAATCAAATTCCTCAGCCCCATTGCTGCTGAGCAGCTCCTGAGCACTTGAGGCAGGGCTGCAGTATCTGCAGGTACCCCCAGCTGCAGGCAGCTCTGCTTCCTGCCCTGAGATGCAGAGCACTCACACTCACCCCAAAGACAGAGCATCCAAACTGGCAATTACAGATCCACATGCACCCAATCTCCAAGTAATTCAGTTCTATGCCCATATCTTTGTTTTCAGTTTTATTTGCTGGTATTCTTTCCTAGCCAAGTACTGCACTGCTAGCACAGAGCTTGCTGTCACATGCCAAAGTGAAATAAATCCCACTAAGAAATGGAAACTAAGTTTACCATAACTTCATATTTTTTTGCTTATAAGAATTTTGAAGCTATGACATATCCTTGGCATCCCCAAGCAGAAATACAATACATACACCTTCATGGAAAAAAAAATCCTTAGGAAAAGAAATATTATCTATATGGAGCAAGTCATCCTCTGGATCTGATTTCTCCTTCCTACATTTGGATTTAAAAGACAAAGGAAAGAAATCCACACCTAATCTTAAGTGGTATTACATTAAATAACAGAAGTCAAAAGGAAGTAATATTCTGTTTTTAAATAAACCAGCAATTTAACAGCATTCAGTGCAGCACTCAGTGGTGCACTTACCGATAACTTTGATTGATTCTCCAGGAAAAAGTGGAGCCTCCTCCATCTGTGCCAGTTTGTTTCCATCCCGCAGTGCCTGGCAAAAATCCAAAATCATGAGTAAATCTCACTCTCCATCTGTACCACATCGATATATTTTGATGCAAAGTGCTTTTACTACCAGATTACTGGAACACAAGAAGTGTGTCTTTTTTAAAATCACACAACTGTACTAAACAGTACCACAGTAAAAGAGAAAAACAAAAAAAACCAACCAAACACAAAATTTCACATTATAAATTTAACATAGACATACTTGTTAGTAACATATTAGTAATGAAGCATTCATGCAACAATTAGTTTCACATGCCAGCTATATATAGCATACAAAAATATGAACAATAAGATCAGCCCAAATTAGTATTTAATAATTTGTTAGTGTTTTGCTGAATGCAGGTATTGTTTGGGGTATTTTATCTATTTGAGAACATTTTAAAGCTCTTTTGTTTTTTTTTTTAAATTCTAACACTGCTTATTTAATATTTGAATATTTTCATCTGAGAGAATTATACGGCAGAAAATTTATTTATTTAACATTTTAACTTCGTGATTTTGATAGCAAGAAGCACCCCACAATGCTCTATTTCAATCAATACCTTACTAAGAGTGCCACAGGTTATGGAATAGGTTCACTATAGGAATTTTGGATCCAGATGGTCAGATTAAGAATGAAGTAATAACAAAATATAGAAGAACAATTAGCAATTTTAAAGTAAGAGTTAGTTTAATAAATTTTCATTGAGGTAAATGGCTTCATTGCTGAATGATACATGATGGATTCTTTGGGTCCTTTGTTGGCAGCTAAGATTTACAATGTACTAAAGATTGTAATAAAGCATAAAACAGTTTGTGGGACTGTTAAGGACCATGTAAGAAAGTGATCTGTCTCAGGTCAAAATGATGAGATATTAGGGTTTCAATTTTTTACATCCTGAATAAATATAATGGGGTATCTTGTTACAACAAACTAATCCTCCCCTTATATTGCAGCTCTGACCCACACAGAAATAATTGGCAGGATCTCTCTGCTTCCACACAGAATACCCCAAGCTCTCACTAATAAATAATTTCTAAAAATATTTCAGCTGATCTCTGGCTTCAGATTTTCTTGGAAAATTTTGGAATTTTATATTCAACACCCAATCACAAAAAATAATGTGCAGAGAAATAGCCAATGCTTACAAACTGAGGGTGGATGTGCTCTGTTAGACAGGGCTTATGTTCAGTACCATATTTTAGACTACATGACCTTACAAGAAAACTCTGCCTGGAACATAACCAGTTATAAACTAAATGCTTTCTAGGGCTTCTCTTGAGTGAAAAAAGAAAGATTTGTATGCACTGTATGAGTACTACTTTATAGTACCTTGCTACATAGTTAATGAATGAAAAATGAGTAAAACTTGCCACCTGATCAGGTTCTGCTTCAGAATGATAGCCATTGTGTCCATCCTGAATCTCCTGCTTTGCATGAGGCAGCAGTAGGGCAAGAGAGAAGTAACAGCAAAAAAATTGCAGACAACAGGTGAAAGGACAGAATCTTATTTTTGTTTTGTTTCCCTTTTTTAAATTTCCTTAAAAAGACAGCATATACTTTAACTCCAATTTAGCTTTCCAAAATCTCCCACTCCTGGCACACACTACTTTCCACAGAAGGGAATCCAAGCACCATCCTTTGTATGTTACTTGGCATAACACAAAATGAAAAATTTACTCCCTTTTTCACAAGAGTCAGTGCTGGTAGATAAGAACATAAAAGTATGCACTGTCTTTTTAAGACAAATAACCTTACAATGAAGAAAATTAATTTCAGTATGCCACATGCTTATCAATAGAAGAAATTGAGTACAACTTGCAATGGCAGCATTATGGGAAAACTCATGCAATCTTTCACAGAAAAAAATAGGTCAACATCAAATAGAAGTACCTAGACACTTTAAAAAAACTTTGCTATGTAAAACACATTGTAATTGAACTCTCAATCTTATAGTTTTATTTATCTTTCTAGCAACTTCTATGTCGTTGTTTGAAACTTGGCCAGTAACTTTACAGAATCTAAAATTACTACTCATAGCAAAATATGCAAACAATTCACATGCTCATGGTAATTTATTTTTGCATCATTGGCAGCAAATCCTGAACATAAGTTCAATTTCTTTAATAAACATAAGGTCCTTTTGCACACCAGAGAGAAGCACAAATGTCATCGGGTCAGCTGAAGGAATTATTTTAGCATGTTCAGCCAAAAATGTTCTTCCGTCTTCTTTCTTTAACAACTGGAGAGAAGTTGTGCTCATGACAGTCTATTACTCCCAGTTCAAATACAAAGAACTTCTCACTTGGTCAGACTGTAAAATCAGCCTCAGTGTAAATTTACAAGTGATTGTTAGAAGTCAATTTTTCTTTTTAAAGTATTTCTACAGAATCCTCAAGAAACAGCTTAGAAGAAGGACTTCAGATATCTTCAGATAATTTGAACCCTACATGAATTTAAAAAGTTTAAGTAATTAAAAAACCTTTTCAAGTTATAAAGTTATAATGTTACTAACATTTTGGTATGGGTAGGGTTCTGTCATACAGAAATTACTTAAATATCAGATCATAATTATGTTGATTCTGAAATCAAAGAAAAGTAGACATCGTGATCTCTGGAGGAAAACCAGCACAACAATGAGCAAATACACCAAAAATATTTAAATATATGAAAGACAAAGAAGCAGAGCAGACCATTCAAATATCAAAGCCTTTACACAGAACTGGGAACAACTGAACAAAACCAGTTTTTGTTACTCAACTCAGACCAATTATTTAAAGTGCTATCTATTCAAAAGAAAAGAAAATATCAATTTGTGGATTTGTATGATTGGACTAAACACATAATTTTTAAATAGGTAAAAAACAGATGAGAAAAAGAAACCATTCATACTTCATCTCTTGGTTTCAGACTGAACAAGAGCTCTTTGTTTGCATAAAAGTGTTGGACACATTTCATGAACAACATCAGAACACTACCCAGATAATTTCTCACTCCATAAATGTTACTAAGAGAGAGGGGCAAGAAAACAAGGCATGCCCTTTTTAATCTTCAATGAACAATGGGCAAGCCCTAGCCTCAAAATTATCATTAAAAAGATGTAGGTCATTGCACTGGTGCCTAACTTCAAACCTAACTTTCAATCCTATTACAGCTTGGTAACAACTAATTTAAAACAAGTACAGAGGCAAGCATGAATTTGGAACTTACTTAAGTAGGACAGACACAGACATAATGCTTTTACCACTGGTATTCTTTAGCACAGACATGTTAGAGCTGCTAACACAGTACTCTGTGGTCTGAAGCACGTAAACCTGAATTGCAAGCATCCATTTTGTCAAAATTAATGTAATAAAACTGAAGTTAGTGTTGCACATTCATAACATAATTTTAAAATATTGCTCTCTTACATACTGACTTTCATTGCCCATGAAAACATTGTAATGTATATAAAGCATTTTTGTGGCAAAGAAGCTGTTGCACTGCATAGCAAAATGGTCTGACTGGTTCATAAAACCCATTAATGAGGTAAAGAGCGCTTGACACACCAAGATCTCACACAGCACAAGAGACACACAGGTAGGAGGCTGTTCACTGCTAGCCAAAGGTAATCTTACCCGTATAACTGGCCTCCTGTACACCTGTTAGTTAAAATATAAAATATTATCCAATGAAACACGTAGATTTGATTTGTTAAAGATACTATATCTTATTTCACCAGATTTTCAAAAGAACTCTACTCCCAAACATTTTAATTATAGATGGATTTTGAAAAAACTACGCAGAACTAGTAACTCTCATTTGCTGAATTGTTTTGGTCTAAAAAGAAATCTCAGACACTTCATTTTAGTGATGTAACAAATTCCAAGCTCTTTGGACACATTCATTCCTAATCACCCTTTTATCCTGCTACACTGTGCTATTGTTAAAAGAGAAGAAAGAGCCTGGTAATCCTAGAAGGTGGAAGACAATAAGCCTGCACTAACAACCATGAAGGAGAGGCACCGGACCTTTCAGAAAAAGACAAGTCTTCTCAACTTTTGAAGGTGTTTATAGTCAGCAACTACAATCTCAGCCATTTTCATTTATATGAGCCCCTCATTCAAGAACACTCTGCAGGCAGAGCATGTGTCAGACAAGACACACAGAGCAGAGCTCAACTCAGACTGAGATCACGTTGCTGGAGGGTTTAGCAAGCAACAGCTCCCCCACTGCTCTCCAGTCCTGACCATTCCATTAGCTGCCTCTTTGCTTCCCTCCTCCCTGGTAAATCACGCAAGAGTAACGTGAATGACACTGCTAGATACGAGAAACAATGTATTTACCCGGTTTTGCAAACGTGTAAATTTAAACAGTAAAAAAGAAAGAATAAAGCAATGAGTTCCTGGTAAATCTAACACAAACTAACAGAACTGCCTGACCAGTTCCAGAAGCAAACACACACATCTGAGCTGACTGGAAGGCTCTGAGTTTTAAGATAGTCTCTAAATGCAGCAATTCGAGGTAACCAAAAGTAATGAAGACCCAGGAAAGTGCATCAAAAGAAAAAGATGTCTCAAAGGAAAACTGAGCTATCATATGGACATTGTCTTTTCATTTGTGGATTCCACAGTAACAACGAACGAACCGAACCTGTTAGTGGTACTGAGTAAGCAACCATAAAAAATTCCATCATGTTATATTCAAATAGGGGATTTCAAATCACAGCAATGCAATGATGCTGAATAAAATTTATCCACAAAAATTCTTAATTTAAGCCATCAGGCTTAAATACTTTTATTTCATTTCTCAGAGACTGAGAATGAAGTAGAATTCTAATTAGGCCTTAAAAGATTTATTCCTGTTAAATAATATTTGAGATGAGTTTGGTATAGAGATGGAAGTTATTCAAAATTAAACAGTGCTCTTCATTCCAGAGGAATGCATTATACTCAGAGATAAGCTGAACACCAAGCTTACACACATGGATTTTACTAAAATGAAATCCTTGGCAAATACAACATCAACAGATGCAATGCAAAGTTTCCCACGGTGTTTTACCAAAAATGATGGCCTTGACCTGGAGCAAGCATTTGCAATTCAGCTGCTGTAGTATGGGAGAGCTACTCTTTACAAAATGCTGACTGTGCCAACAGTGTGAAACTCTGCTGAGGTTGAATTTTTAAACACACTACAGCCAAAATCATTTTGTGGACTCATCTCAGTCTCAGGATGAATCTGACCTGCTGTCACTCCATCTAAAATACGCTCTTTCCAGACAACATACTTTGTAACCACAGAGCCAATGTGAATTAAAATCTAGTTAAAACAAGAAAAAGACATAAAAACTTTCCAGTGGTCATTCTCTATGAAAACAATAAAACTGTTACAAATCTAGGAAGAAAAAGGCATCTAGACAGCAGCAAGTTGGGTTTCTTAAAGGGAACTGAAACATGGGTAACTTTTGTCACGTTGTGAGAGAACTGCCCATGCTCCATTCTTGACAGCTGAGTCAAGTGGCTGCATGAAGGGAACAGTCAGTGAGCATGAAAGAACAGGGGCACAAAAGCACAGTGGAACTCAGAGAAACCACACTGTGCAGTCATTACCTTAGTGACAAAAATGTTGCTGGGAGGGAATGAAAAAGGTGACTTGTTTGTTTGTTTGATGCTAAATCCTGTGTCTCTGGAAAAACCCCATCAAAAATGATACTCAATTATGTTCCCTGCACAGTAACAAAGACATTTGTTTATTTTTTGTGGAATCTGAGGAGCTCAATTCTGTACTCTGAATAAAACACACTAGAAACCATTTCAACCTGTAACTATAATCTACTTTACTAATTATTTTATATAGTAATCAAAAGAAAAGACAACTCACTTTTGATGTTTTATTCAAAACATTGACTTTTAAAATTTCCTTTCACTTCTCTGTTTATTTTTATTCTGTAGACTTCAATGGCACTATTCTAAATATGGAGGAAAACAGGAAGCAAATTCAAGAGACACCTACACATAATGAGATGTTTCTAGTTTTGAAACACTCAGTGATCGCTCAAGTACTTACCATCAGCTAATCAAGATAGAAAGGACCTCCCCCATCTTCCACTCTTGTATCTTAAAACAAATCAATGCATTCCTCAAGTCACTTACCCTGTAGTCTCTGGACACACCCTCTGATGGGACAGACCCTGAAATCTGACTCGAAATGGTTGCAGCTATCAGCTGTTTACACCATTCCACGTGGGATCCAGTTGGGCTACAAAACCAGAAATTTCAAATTATTTAGCAGTAATTCAAAATGTGTATTTTGAACAGCACAGCAACTGAGCAGATCCAGAAAGCAACACTGTAAATGATCACTAACATCCTAAAACTTAGTTTGCTTTGTGGGCAGAATGCAACTATTTAACTATAAAATTAGGTAGAAGAATTTTACTAGATCATGTCAGAGACACAGAGCTGTTGGGAGGTTAAAAGCAAGGTTGGGGTTCTAGGAACTTAAAAAATGTTCTGTTCCTTATCCAGTGTAATTTTTACCATTCACACGCTTTTTTCTTAAAGCCATCCATAGAATGAGTTTGGCCAAGTAACAGGAAACTCCTTATATCATCCTTATTAATATGTCCTGATTATTCTGTAAATCCTCAGAATTAAATTACCTGATGCTAGTAATAAAAATTTAAACTATGCTAATGTTGTATTCTATATTAAATGTTGAAAATACATGTTTTCTAAAGGGTAACTTCCAATCCATGAAATAAACCCTGGATAATCTTCAGGGTGGGCTTTCACACACCACAGGACTGAACTGTACAGCGCAGGGTGTTCACAAGAATCCTAAAGCATCTGAACCACACTAAAGCCCAGGTGATGGAATTTCAGAACTAGTGCTGCTCACAAGTAATGCAGTACAGAGAGGGAGAAGCAATGACAGCCTTAAGTGCACTAGGTCTGCTTCAACACTCACTGGTATCCAAGGAAAAACCAGGAATGCCAGAGGGAACTGTTCCCTGAGTGTTACTGCAGCCTCAGACAGTATCTTAGATAACCAAACCATTCAGCTGTGCTCTTCTACAGACTGAATGCTTATTCAGAAGTCAAATACACAAAGAAAAAGTTAATTTTTTTTAGTTAATTCATAAACTAGCTTTGGATTCTATGAATGCTCCATGACATTGGAGTGAATATACTTACATACACCCAGCACTCAGCAGGTGCACCACACCTTGGACATTAAGAGGGTGGGTAACAGCTTTAGATCACCAATTCCTACTGAAGAGGTCTTTCCTTACATTAACTCTGCCACTATAGCCAGGTATAAGGCACAGATGCATGCAACAATGTCATATCTGAAACGGAAGATCTTTCAAAACTTTTCTGATAAATTTTAATAGCTTTCTCCTCACCTGCACATTCTACACAGGACTAGAACTCACAATGTTGCTCTCCAACTAAAACACATCTATGATAGTCCTGCATGAACAACAAAGACAACTTTCAGTTTAGTGCTGAACTCGAACCCAGCTTTACTTAGAGAACTCTTCACTTAAGTTTTGCAAAAGAGCCCAACGCCTAAATCCTACAGTAATCCTTTTCTTACCTCATTTATTTCTCCTTCTCTCACATCTCTTTAATTCCCAGTGTAGCTCTTCAGGGCTTGCCTAAGTTTGTTTTCAAATAAGCACTCAATTTAATTAAGCAAAGGATTTATTTTTCTTTGGCTTATCTACACAAGGAATCACTACATCAACAGAGCTAATAGCAGCAGGAAAACGAGTACGAATGCAGGAGCATCCCCTGAGAGCAGTGCAGGGGATGTGTCAGTGCTCCACAGAACACTGATCACACCGATGTGCCTTCTCCCCATGCACCAGTGGCACACACAGCAGTCCTGACTGCCTTTGCATTCTATCTCATCTGCAGTCACTCACATTAGCCTGGCCTGGTACAACCGTACTGGCAAACAAGTGACCTGTATGACAAATGGGCAGGTAACTGGCCCAGGAAAGAGCAAGATCAGGTGAAGGGAATATGAAAATTAAGATAAGAAAATGCATTAATAAGGAATACAAAGGTGTACATTTTGATGACATAAAATGAGCATTTGATTTCCACCCTCGCTAGAAAGATGTAAACCCCCAGGTTTCTACTAAGAGAAAAAAAGATAGAATACAGAGACTGGAACCTAGCACTGATTTTAAATATTCTTTTTATTTAGTTTTCATCAGGTCAGATTTTCGTTCACTTCTACTCCTTGTTTAAGGATTTTTACGCTCAGTCCTGAAGTCCGCGTTCAGCTGGAAACTTCTGAGTGAATTAATGTCTCTGCCGGCGGCTGCCGGAGATGCGGCCCCACCTGGCACCGCTCTGGTGAGACCCTGCGGACCCACGGTACACACACCAGGGACACACAGACAGCATTGGGACACCCCGCACACCGAGGGCGCTCAGCGGTGCCTGGGGACAGTCGCACCTCTGCAGATTAAATACATGCATGGGAAAAAAACCCCAAACCAATGGGGAAGAGACTCAAAACCCGCGGACGGTCTCAGGTCAAGCTTGCAGGACACTGCCCCAACCCCCGCGCCAAAGCCCCGGGCCGCCTCAGCCTCGGCCAAGCAGGCGGCGGCACTGCCGGCACACGGCAAGAGCAGTAGGAAACTTTGACAACAGCCGGTTCCCGCCGCGGACCATCCGCCGCTGCACAGCAGACGCCCTCGGACTGCAACTTCTCGGGCCGGAGGGGTCCGCGGAGGCCGCCCCGAGGCCGGGGGACCGCGCTCGGCCGAGGCTCGGCCCGAGG
>WBNO01027563.1:637076-772705 GCA_013400575.1 Peucedramus taeniatus | reverse complement strand
CGCCTTCCCAGAGGCCTCCGCGCCTCGAGTGTGGGCGGGCGGCGGGGCCAGGCCGGGCAGAGGGAGGGCCGGGCTGAGGGAGGGCAGCTCCCGCCCGCCGCCCATTCCGCGCCCAGCGTGGAGACGCGGCCGGCGCGCCAGGAAAAGGGCTGCTGGAGGCAGAGAATTCAGCACTGACATCTTTATTTTCCCCTCCGCGCACATACACGGCAGACGGATGACGTTCACTGCTCTCCCCCCGTCCCAAGGCCTGGCACACAGGGCCCGGCTCCAGAGCAGTCCCGCGGCATCCAAGGAGAGCAGCCGACATGGTTAGTGAGGAAGCGGCAGTAGTGAGGAGATCCTGCGCTGTTACACATCATGTTTTCTCATGCATGACAGAATGCTCGCTGCGACACAACACCTGAACTCAAGGCAGAGGTTAACAATACATCAAAAGGAGGTAGCACACAAGTCATGTCTTAGGTACAGCCATAACTGATGCTGGGGGGAAGGGTAAGGCATGAGCAAATAAAGAAGGCATTCAACAAATAACCTTTCTAAATAAGTAACAGAAGCCCAGCACAAAACCTAGCTTATTCTCCTCATGTCCATGGAAGGAAGAATACAAAAAACCTAAACTAGCATTCCAAGACTGACATTTGTTATGGGATATCGGGCATTCATTGCTGGTGATGTTGACACCCCAGCTCTGCTTTTTCACCCCTCCTAGAAAAGGCACTCAGCGCCTACAAATCTCATCTTCACGACCTCAGAAGCTTCCCCCGGTGTGCTCCTGGCAGGGAACGGTGTGCACAGAGGACGGGAGGTCTGTGCAGAACAGCCAGAGCACCCAGTTATGGGGAAGGAGAGAGATGTTCTGCTAGCATTGATAAGTTTGTATGCCTACATTCACAAGTAGTATTTTCCAGAACATACTGGATTAAAATCACCTTTATGTTGGTCTCATATGTAAAAACAATTAAAACATGTATCTTATCTGCTGACTTGAAAAATTCCATGCCCGCAGAGCCATGTTAGAGAGCTTCAAAGACAAATTCAGCTGAAGAGTAATACAAAGTAATATGTAACGAAGTGCAAAAAGATCCTTTCCATTACATTACACTTTCCCAACTGTAACAGGTTATCATGTAGTGTTTACACAGTAAAAACTATTAGATTTTCAGAACTTTTTCACACCGCTCAGAGATGTCACCAATATGTTAAACTCAAATACAGAAATTTTAAATATTCTAATAAAAATAGCGCTTTTTCTTTAAATAAACCACAAGTAAGTAGAAGGCAAATATACCAGAGTATGCATAGCTTTCAAAATGTAAAATACATCATGAACAACTGAGTATCCTTCTTCATTTATCTGATGTAATGAATCTTAACAAGTTAAGATTGGGGGACAACATTGTTATTTTGGATACACATACTGGAGAGCATAGATGGGAGAATGAAATTCAGAGGACAAAAGTCATATAATTCTGCATATTTAGAACACACATGCTGTATGCTCTGAACTTCCCTGAAAACATAGTGCAACTCAGTGCATATACTGAATTAAATCCAGAGGCGGTATATTTTTATTCCTTTGAAAAAATACTGTTTTAAATATTCAATGTCCTCTAAACTTTGACTTATTTTATGGAACTATACCTTTAAATTTAGTTTTCATATGCAAAATATTTACACTTTATAAACCTGCAGAATTTCTAATAAACTATATTATATACACTTACACAAAACTTAATTTATATATAATCCTATTATATCAGGCAGATCAAAACTCACCACATGTACAATAATTTACAATGACAGAAACCTCAAGCATCAAAATATCTCCTTTAAAATAACAACATTAGAGTCCTTTACAGATTCTGATTTGCAGTATTTCCTGGACTGTTGAATATCATTAAACTTCTGAGAATATGCAAAATTTTAATTAAATATCAAGAGCAAAGTTTGTATGGTCATAAGAAATGCTTGCAACTGTTAAAAATTACCGGAAAGGAACAAATTAAAGGTTTACAAAAAGCCTCTGAAAGGTAGGCTTTAAACTAGAGCTCACTTGAATGTTCAATATAAGTGCACACACTATATGCAAATCTTGGATACTGAAGCCCCTTAAATACTTTAGAATAAATTTGCTGAACAGGAGTTAAATTAAACAGTAAAGTATAAATGTACAAGTTTTCAAAATTATTTATAACTGAGAATTTTTGTCTACTTTGGTATAAAAGCTCCTTTAAACAGGCACATTTATTTTTAGAAGACAAACAGAAGCTTTAATACTATGGCTATTGCTGGATATTTAAGCAATGTCTCTGTGGTTCTGTTTTTCATTTTATAAACTGTCTTTCGGAAAGATTTAATTCTGTATTAATTCAAAGAACCAATACTGCCCACAGTGATAATTTGTACTGTACTTTAGTGCTGAACAGCTAGCCCAAACAGAACTTCTCAGAAACCAGTACAGCTTTCATTTGTTTTTTTTAAAAAAATAAAATCAATTTACAATAAAAAAGTTTCTTTTATTTTGATTTCTACTGAGCTATTTGAATTTTTTATTTAGAAGCATATCAGTGAAATGCCTTCCGTATTTCTCTTTATTTAAAAAAAGGAAAAATTGGAATTCTTGGGTAATCAGAAAGTTTCAACACTTCTCTCTGACATCTTGCAATATAATTTATTTTTCTCTCATGAACTCCATGAATGTATTCCTAACAGGAATAGACATACCTAATTTTATACAATGTCAATATTCCTATTGCCATTATTGTGTTTATTCATGACATGTAAGACTGACCATGAACTTCCTTACAGAAACATGACCTAAAATGTAATAAATTAAAGCATTCTTATGAAAACAATAAATCAATTTAATATCAATTGTACCAGACCTACTAAAATAACTCTTAAAGCCCTCCACAGCTATGAGTTGATTAATAATGTTCCCAGTCCACAGGTTCTGAAAGGCACGTAATTGAAGAGTTGGGTTTGTTTGTTCTGAAGTCCTCCTCAAATGAAGACAGTCTAAAATAATTTGTGTTAGGACAGTCTAGTGTAAGGCATTAGAATATTCCTCTTTATGCTATAGATCTATGTTAAGCACCACTTGCTATTACAGTATAGAAAGAAGCCAACATTTTCTTCAAAAATGTGTTTGTACTTGGGACACCATTTGTGAGGGAGATGTTGATGAGGCTGATGAATTGGATATCTTAGAATTATTTGTGATCTGAAGCTCTTCAAGTCTCCTGATATAATCATCACGCAGCGCAAGGAGCTCCATGTAACGCTGCTCCACGGGGTTTGGCTGCTAGGAAGAGATCCATGTTAGTCTTAGCACTTCACTCCAACTACTTGTACACAGGCTGCTCGAGTAGCCAGGGCTTCCTGGCAGGTGTAGCAAGTCAGAGCTAAACAGAAATACTCCCTGCTGTAACCTGAGAGCCCTCTGCCTTCCAGCTGTCTCCCCCAAAGTCAATCTTTGCACAAAATCGTTAGTCCTAACTCAGTAAAATCAGCCACCACTTCCTGGAACATATGGATTTTATTTTCTTGTTATCTAATACTGTGTGCAAGACAGTTACATGAATACCTTGACCAAAGTTTTTTTCTTGACTTACTAAAAGCTTTTAGAGTGCAGAAGCCAAATGTCTCAGCATCTTCCCTGAAACACAGTGTTTAGCCAGATTATTTTAGCTACACTGATCAGATTAAGATCCATGTCTTCTTCTTAAATAACTTCTCTCACTGATGAAATTTACTTGAGTTTTTAATAGTTAATTTGCAATTTAGTGTAAATAAGCAAGTGAAATGAAAAACTTTATTGGCAAATTCTCTAAGTGAAGTTGCATGTGTTTAAAATCAACTGGCTTTCAGGAGATTACTCAGAAAAAGCCTTTTAACTGTTGCCACTTTTGAACCTAACTTCCTTTTCAGACAAATGAAACAAAGGGAAAAGAACCATTACAAATGTCCAAAGCAGAGAGAGAGCCTAAAGTTACCTTCAGCTGAATATACCTGTCTAGAAGTTGTTGCTGTTTCACAGTTAACTGCCTGTAATTCAAAGCTATCAGCAGTGGAGTTTCAGCAGCAAATAGCTGAACACCTCACCAGTTCAAAACCAGTTCAACCAACACTCTGAGAGCACCACTCACTATGCACCCATAAGAGGATCGTGATGAATGCTGAGGCAACTGTGAAAGTTGGATCAATGCAGAATGTAGGTACTAAGATGACTGGGGATGTAGGGTAATAGTTTTGTTAGCAGAACATACTTCTAAGGAATGGTACTAAGAAAGGTCATAAAAAAAAAATGGTTCAGGCCACATGTTCATTATTCAGTTGCTTAAGTGAAGATGAAGCATAAATTTCATGTGCAGAAAAAAATTTGCATTTTGTGTACAAAAATGGTGAAAATTAGGGACCAGTAGTAGCAGCATGGAATGCTGTCACTTGGATTTGCATTTCTAAGGAGAAACTCCTGCCAAGAAGCTCTCCTGAATAATGGCAAACTGCATTTTTAAGTAGATCTACAGCTAATTTGCATGTCTTACAATCCTTAACTTTCTAAAATAAATCTTTATATTCACCTTTTGTGAAGCACCTTCATCTTTAAAACCAGGACTTTCAATTCCAATGGGCAATATACTTGTAAAAAGCCATAGCAAACCGCCAGGCTTTCCTGAAGCCTCTAAAGTGTTGTAAATAATACAGGAGATCAGCTGTGGAAAAGGAAGTGTATTGCTTGAAAACTACTGACTCATTCCAAGGGCTGGACTGTGAAGACTGCTTCTGTCAAACAAATTGCTCCTCTATCTTCTCCTACTCAAATCTCCACAAGCTGTTAGAAAGGACAAAAAAGTCTCTATACACAATCTTTATGCACCACATGACTGAGATTTCCAGCAAGACTATAGTAAACATTGAGTGTCTATATGGACTAAAACCACAGAACTGAACTATGTGTCATTTGATAAAAGCTTTTC
The DNA here is from genome assembly GCA_013400575.1 of Peucedramus taeniatus. Classification (NCBI taxonomy): domain Eukaryota; kingdom Metazoa; phylum Chordata; class Aves; order Passeriformes; family Fringillidae; genus Peucedramus; species Peucedramus taeniatus. Next base: position 767,723 of record WBNO01027563.1, on the reverse strand, counting down.
TGGACTTCCAGTCTGATCTGCTTGTACAATTTTCAATAACAGCTTTCATCCACAGTGTAAACAATTCTAGGTCATCAGTGTTACATAAAAAAATTACATCTTACCATCACTACATATAGCTTTGAAAGAGAAAGGACTCAATAAGTGATTTCATTTGTAAATTGTTTCATACCCTCTCTCAGCAAAAGGAGAAAGACCAAAGAAATGCAACTCTGTTTGTGTTGCTAATGCCCGAACTCTTCAGGGATCAGCAAGCCCCATTTCTAAGCACTGTCATTAAGGATTTAGTAGCATCAAATGCCCTTAGACATGTATCAAAGAAAAAGGGCTAGAAAGAGCTCAAGGATGACTTGCTACTAAACAGAGAAATAAGTTCAATGAGCTAAGAGAGAGCTAAATAATTTTTTTCTCCATGTTTACAAATATAACATTAAAAAGCTGAACAGATTACAGGTACTGCTCTACCAGTCAGTTATGACACAAAATCCTTATTTCCAATATCTAACAGCATTTTTTGTATGTTACAGAGAATTTACTTACTTGTTGCCGAATCCTCGGGTTCCACCTGATGTAGTAATTAACCCAGAGTTCTAAATGCCGCATGCTGGCTACTGGATAGAGTGCTCGATTTAGCTCTTTACTATAAAAAGGATTGGTGTATTTAGATTTTTCACTGTTTATCAAAGACCATAACGATAACGTTTTCTCAGTCACTTTCTAAAATGAAATCAAAATAAGAACAGTAAATATATGCATAAAATCAAGGAATCCATCATAGAAGGCATTGTTACATTCCAAAATTAGTACACTTCTGGTTTACTTAGAAGCATAATACATTACTGTATTAGAAAGATCCCAAACCCAGTGCTTAACAAGTATTTTAGTGACTGCATGACACTATTCTATAAGAAAAAAGTCAGTTCAAAATCACTGTCTGCAAGGACTATAACCAAATACAATACAACCAAAAATTCTGCAAGCACCTAGAGTAAAGACAGCAAGGCAATGACACAATCAGTGGTTTGACTAACCTCTTTTTCTCTGAGAAACTCGCTGTTATACAAGAAAGTGCCAAACCGGCAGCTGTACAAGTGATCCAGGATTGTAATCAGGAACTGCTCATTGAATTCAAAGGCCGTAGGAAACTAAAACCAGGAAAGACAAACTCATTGTTTACATGGAAAATGCAGGAGAATATGCACATGTTAGAAGTTAAAAGGCTGAAGGTAGAGTTTAGAAGTGTGGATACATCTACAAATAATTTTAAGGTGTTCAACTTTCTCAAACTAGTCACTGAAAAATCTCTTCTTAAAATGTTATACCAACCTTTAATTTATAAAAACAATAAAGTGCAGAATGGTTACACAGACACTTTTACTAGCAAGATGGAGTAAGATCTTTTCAGTACACTCTTACAGTGCAGCACCATACAGGAAAATAAAGATCCTGACCCTTAGCCATAAGTAGACTAAGTTCACTGCTTTGTTTCATTACTTACTGACATTACAATGTTTAAATCACAGCACTCAAAAGCCCCCTAGCTTCCTTTTTAAGCATAGATAAAATAACTCATGCCTCTGCAGTTCAAGGGACAGCTTCACAAAAAAGTCAAACAAAACAACAGACCCCATTAAGAGAGTTGGGTGCAATTCCTGTAAAATTCCTTTCTGCTGGGTATGAAACATCCCTCAGTATGTGTCTGAGAATCCTGTATCCAGGAACACCAGCCATGCCTGCAGAGCCAGTGCCACATCCAGCAACATAACCACAGCCTGTATAGCACTTTCACAAAAGTAAATACACTCTTTTTTACTACAGGTCCGAGCAGAGGGGTATGCTGTCCTCTTCAAATACTTTTTTCAAAAAAATAAAGATGTAGGGTTTTAACTCAGTAATCTCTTCACACTGTTCCTTCTGAAGAACAACACTACATACCTGTTTAGACATCTGCCACACACAATCAATAAACTGGAGGAAAATGGGTGATCTGTCTGCATCAGCATGATTTTTATCACCATGGCCTATTCTCTGAAATGAAGCAAAGCAGCCTCTGTTAACTGAAACATGCTATTTTATGGCAACAGACATAGTTTCTTATTTTGTACTAGAGCATTAATTCTTTTGCAATACAGCAACCCACTTTTATAATTTCAAAATTAGTTACTGCACCAAGGAGGAGAGATTCAGATACAGAGAAATACTGCAAAGCTGTTCCAAAGATGTCTGAAAAATATTCTGAATGGATAACTGGTCCTGTTACAAAAACCTGCTGATTATTAGACAAGCAGAACTGTTGAAGCATCCATTACTTAAATAAGACATATTCTGAACTATATTTACATGGTAAGTCTGTCAAAAGCCAAGTTGCATACTTTGTCTTCCTTTTTATTTTCAGCCACTGCAGGACCTAGACCATCAAATTATCCACACATCATCTTCTCTTTCTCCTCCATACTTGAACCTTAACATTCACCCTGAGACAGTAGGCAAACATGAACAAGATAAAAAAAATGTTCATGTTCTTGACACAAAATTAATAGATCGGTAAAATTTGAGTGAGCCCCTTATTCTGAGGTGTCCAAAGTAACAATCAAAGGAATTTGCCCCACAGACAAAAAGTAGATTTGGTAAAAGCTGTTTACTTCCTTTTTGCATTTAATAGCTGAGAATGGGTAAGTGATTCAGGGAAAAAGAGTTTCTTTTCATTCCATACTTCTGTTAGAATGTACTTGCTGAAGGAGACAAAAGAAAAACAGGTATGTTGACCTAAGATGATGCCTATCTGCCTGTAAGGTAGCAAGCTTAATGTCTCAAGGACATGAAAAATCATAAGAGCAGTACACTACTCTGCACAATGGCTTGCAAGATAGTTTAAAATAATAGAATTGAATGGGAGGAAACAGAGGGGGATGAGGAATTGCAGCTGAACTCAGTCAACAGTAACAAATGACTAGAAAAGGGCTATAAAGAAGAAAAGCAAATTGGCTTCCTTGCTCTTCAGCTCTCATGGTTTGAAATACTTATTATCTATTAGGAGTCATGTATGTGTTTAGTAAGAAGTGAAAATCTGTCCACTTCCACTATAGTTAGCAGTTTCAGGATGTCTATTTTCCATCTATAATTATGTCTCATATTTGAATGCATAACTAGAATTAAATTCCACATAAGCAAATTTATCATCTGGAGAGTGCACTAAATTCAGCACACATACAAAAGTTGGGGTAGGGAATCCTTTTTCAACAAGGAAACTTATTGCTCGCCTCATTTGATATAAAATATGGAGAGGAACTATTAAATAGTCTACTATTTGGTTATTTGATATTAAATAACCCAAATTGCAACCCTGGTATTATAAAAATATGAAGCTTGTGCCAACCCAGACAATATAAGTAATGCTCTACTCTTCAACTCACTACTAAAGGGAAAATGAAACAACAACAGTTTCAGAGATGAGGTTCAGGAACTGCTCTAACTGCACTAAGAGTTTAGTTCTTACTACTCAAACTCACAATTCTATCAAATAATTACCAAGCTAAAAAGGAGTATCAATTATCATAATACTTTCTGCTTGCATTATAATATTTTTTATCAAAGAATAGTTAAGGTTGGAAAAGACCCTTGAGATCATGGGGTCCAACTGTTAACCCAGCACTGACAAGTCCACCACTAAGCCATGTCCCCAAGCAACACATAACATGTCTTAAATCTCTCCAGGGACGATGACTCCACCATTTCTACAGAACACTCCAGAAAAGACTGACCTTCACTATAAGCTAAATAACCCATCAAATAAAAATTTACAGTACTCTCAGATTACAGCAGATGGCTGAAGAGTGGCTTCAACCGTTTCCAAAGATTGCTACTTGACTGAGCAAGTTGGGAAAATAGCAGTTTAAGCAAAAGCAACTACTTAAATCACTCTTATTGCTGCTACATTGTCAGACATGAACCAATGGACTGAATCATCTGGAAGGGATGCCAAGTCCTGCCTCACTATTTAGAAAAAACATCTGTTGAGGGAGAACAAAATCCTTTGATTATCCAACTAAAATGAATGGTTTAACAAAAAGAAACCTAGATTATTTGAATTTATTAATATTAACGAAGAACACACAGATCTCTCTTTTTAAGCTCTGTGGTAAACCATAACACAAGTGTTTGACTACAGGTCTCCTAGTTATACCATCTAACTTTATCTGCATCCTGACTCTTAACTTTTTTAAGTACAAAATAAAACATGAGAATAAAAAGTCAAGCCACTGGCTTCACATTTTCCCGTGGCTGTACCAAGACAGAATACTCAAAGGTTTATAAAACATATCACTGCTAAAAGACCACAAGTAAGTACACAAAAAACCGGACTACATCAGCTATCACTCCCAAAATACAAACCTCCTAAGCCTCAAAGCACCTTTTGAATGTCAGATCCAAAACTGCCACAGCCCACAAGCACATGTAAATGGTGAGGTGATTTATGTTGAGTAGCTATACATGGATTTCCAAATGACTGCAACACTCTTACACATTTGCAAATGTAAAACAGGCACGAAACACACAGGTAAGTATATTTTTCCATTCCTTGATTTTTTTTTCAGATTGCCTATTCTCTGAAGTTTAGCAATATTAATATCTTTAGAATATTCAACTAGGGACAAAATATCCATGCAAGCAACTTCTACTGAAGTTGCAGAAACTTCTTACTGTGAATTACAGGATTCAGCACCAACAAGCAGCACTGTTGTAATGTTTATAGTAAGTAACAGCACAGTCTCCCTGGCAACCCAATCTGCTCCTCCAGGTTCCTCTTATAGATTTCCTGGTTATATGGTTAGCTGCCACATTTAGAAAAAGTTCCACTAAGACTTTGAAAAGTTTTCTAACACAAAAAGGATGAACAGGGTCTCTTCCAACTCAGAATATTCTGTGAATTTTCAGAGAAAATTATTCACATACCTGTGAAATATTAAGGACTTCCTATGGAAGCAACTACTTGAACCTTCTGAGCTTCTAACCTTCTGCCCAGAAGACAACTGAACAGAAGTTGAGCCAGCATTACCAATGACAGCCTCTTGGGAGCTATTACGACAAGTTTAGAATATTTGGGAATCAGCATGCAAAATCTCACTTAGAAGACACTGGCCAGACTCATTCATCTGCTCCTTGTGACAGATGAATGACTCCTTATTTTCTTTGCTCAATAACCACAGTGATCCTAGCAATTCTGTGCTTTTAAAAGGATGCAAAGGACAAACTATGAATTCTCAGAGAAAGAATGGCAAGAAAAATATTGATCAAACAGGTCCAAACTCAAAAGTTCTGCTCAGTTTACCTGGAAATGTTTTAAATCTAAATTCAAAAATAATGAAAGGAATTATCCAACCCAGACACAAAGTGAGCCATTTAACACTGGAAGCTTTTCCAAAAGTTAATCCTGCACAGTCTTCGCAATTATCTTCTAATTCTTACCGATGCAAACTTGTGTCCAAAGCTTATCCACTCTTTTTGCACCAGAACTTCAAAGCCTTCGATGGTTCTGTAGTAGCTGTCCAGCATGAGCATGGCCAGGGAGGTGAGCTGAGCCGTGCGGTCCCAGCCGTCGCTGCAGTGAACCAGCACCGAGCTCCGGCCCGACGACACCTTGTCTGCCACCTGAATGGCTCCTGTCAGAACCAGCTGGCCAGGAGCAACACACACCAAACAAACACAGCTTATTTCTGCTCAAATGAAACATTAAGTTGATTTGTTTGTTTCTGAACTAATGCTGTTTCCATTAAAAGACCTGAAAGGAGCAGTGTAGTTAATTGGAAATGAACCTTCCAGAAGAGCAAGTGAATTTCTTGCATAGAGAAACAGATTGGTTCCCTAATCCCTTAGTAAGATCAAATTCATCTCACAGCAAATTCTTAAAAAATGAGGCAGAAAACACTAACCTTGATAAACCAAAGAACATAAGCTTCTTTTTCAAAGAAAGAGGGGATTTACCATAGGATATACTCTCTAAAAATGTAGTGTTATTTCATTTGACTCCTTTCTTTGAACTAAATGACTGAATTATCTCAGTTGTTGGAAAAAGGAGCTTGCTCCCTTCTAATATACTTATTTTCCAAATATTAAATTAAGATGAAAATTTTATTAAGTAGGATTCATTACATAATACTCTAATTACTTTTGCACAGCTGTACTTGAGGCAAAAGATCCAAAGGTCAACTAGTAAGAACACTGGTGAATTACCAGCTTAAGTATTTTATTTGTGCTACCAGATGAAAATTACAAAATTACAAATAAATTTACAAGATTTATTTACAAAACTGTAATTCATAAAATAAAGTCACATACACATTGACAACTAAAGTATTTACTAATATCTCACAAGGACAGTCATCTGCAGGCCTGTATTGCAAGAAATCAAAATAAATCAGTTCTCACACATGTAAAGCCAATCAGACTAAGAATGCATTCTTCTACTAAAGACTCTTAACTTGAGGCATGCAACATTCAATTTCACCTACTGTTGCTTAGTTATGAGCCTCATAACATACTCTAAGATTAGCTGACAAAAAAAGCCAACACTCAGGGATGTTGTTTTTGTAGTCCAAGTAGGTTGATGTGTTTGAGGACTATTTCAAAGCTTAGCAAAGAAAGCAAGTATGATATGACAGATTTGGACAAACATCTTTCAAACAATCAAGGAAAAGTTACCTTTATATGTTCTAACCAATGGGTTGATTCCAGACTTGACAGCCAGTGTGATTCTTCCACATTAGGATAAACAATGTCCTTCAGCTTCTTTAAAGATTCCCGCATGACATGAATATTATGAATGTCCAAGAAGAAAAGTTCTGCATTGGGATATGCATCTTCACCTTCATATCCGCCCCCAGTTGCCTACAAAAGAGAGATCTGAAATTAACTTCAGTCATATATACACTCTTTTCAACAGAGCAAGAAAGAAATGAATGTCATTTGACATGGAAACAGACAAAAGTGATAAAATGTTTGGCCAAATAGATTTAAATTTAAGAGTACAGTTAAGAATAAGAATATCTTTAATTTAAAAATTATGTTCAGGAATCTTAGATTCTGTCTTTAAGAAGTAAATCAGCAATAACATTAAAGCTTACTTTAACTTTTCTAAAACTAAATTTTAGGGCTGAAGACTAAACATATACTGTTAAGATATTAAAGAGCCACATAACTAAAAAGTCTGTTCTGCTGTTGCTCTTTCAAAACATTTCACCATCACCACTACAGAGGATGTGCCTGGTCACAAAAGGAAGCAGAAAACCCACACATATTTTAGGGCACAAAGCCACCAATGAGACTTTCCAAAGATAAACATGAAATCGGTTGGGCTGGAAAAGACCTTTAAGATCACTGCGTCCAACCATTAATCCAGCAGTGCCAAGCCCACCACTAAACCACACCCCCAAGTACCACATCTTTTAAATACTTCCAGGGACAGTGATTCAGCCACTTCCCTGGACAGCCTTTCCACAAACAAAATATTCCTTATATGTAATTTAAACCTCTCCTGGTGCAACTTGAGGCCATTTCCTCTTGCCCCATCACTTGCTACTCGGGAGAAGAGACCGACCCCCACCTGGCTACAACCTCCTTTCAGGCAGTTCTACAGAGTGATAAGGTCTCCCCTGAGCCTCCTTTTCTCCAGACTAAACATCACCAGCTTCCTCAAGCTCAGAGAGCTGCAAAATTGCAGCATTTCCTGCAGACAGCAAAAACATGCCATAAATTTGGATAAATAAATTTTGCCTTTATATACCATTGCAGCCACCAGCTATACATCAGACAAGAGTCTAAAGCACTGTGTAACCTTTTCCCATGAGTGCCATCTACACTGCTGTACAGCAGCACAGTATTTCTATTCTGTGCTCTCTCTTTTCTCAGATGTGGGGTTATTATCAGAGTTGCCAGGCTCTGCAGTGAAAGAAGCAATGAGTGTGTTTTTCTTTTTCCTTTGATTGTTATGAAGTCTTCGTGAGGAATGATTGTAATTTCAGCATCAGGGCTGCTGCAGCTCCTGACTGTCTTGACCTATGTACATGGAACACAGCAATGCATGAGTAGCCCAGCCCAAAATTTTGCTTAGACAAATATTCAGAGCTGTTAAAAAAATATTTTCAGTGCTGATCAACACTGATTTTCACTTTTTATGTCATTCTCCCTCAGACCCAGAAATGTACCCTATTGTGTCTACTGCTCTGACTGAGCATTTCATATTTAGATATATGAAGAGTTAATTAAAACATGTACATATCAAGTTTGTCCGTAAGACATTACCTTAAATTTTTCTGCAGTTCTTGGACAAACTCAGTTTTTACCCCATTTGTTTCAAAAATGTAACTGACAATCTTTCCACAAGGCAGACAGAAAGATGACATGTTTTGTTCACCCATAAAAAGTAAGTGTGCAGAGGATAATGGGATTTGTACAGTCAAATTCAAACAATTGAGGCAGATTCTCAAAATACAAACCATCAGGTTAAAACAGCCCCCAGGACAGTCTCTGAAAGAATGTGTGCTATACACACAAACATAGCAACAAAGTTTAACAAACGACATCTGTAATTGTACAGGTACGATTACATGCACCTAACTTGCACAGAGCAAACTACCAGTATTATTGTCCCCTTTAATTATTATTGTTATTCTTGAAAGCAACTTAACATTTGTTACAAATAAACCTCTAAGTTTTACCATTTCATGTTCCTTTCAGCACAAACACCGAAGAGGACTCATTTCACTGAACTGTTTGTTTTGTTCCACAAAACTATTTGGAAGCTAGAATTCCTTCTCTCCAGATAAGCACACTTATCATTTCACTCAGGTCTCAAACCCTCTTGAGCTCAGCACTCATGCTCTTTGCTGTGCAGACACACACCTTAACTAGTAGTACTGAAGAGCATGTTCCCTTCATTTGTGTTTGAAGTTCCATGACTAAGGGACTATCCCCAGGCGTGGCACATTCTCTTATGACAAAAGCATTAAATTTGTCTCCTTCAGCACCACTCCCTAACATGGTTTTTGCATATAAAGATGGAGCACATCCATGTCTACTGTGCTCCATATCAAAAACAACACTGACACAGTGTACTGGCATTATCTGAGCTTGCATAATCTAATCCTCAACAGAGCTGAAGGGGAAGCAGAGGAGAAATTAATCCACAGGCACACCTTTTTTTCCTGAAAAGTTGGAGAAGATGATTTTTCAAGATCTGTTCCAGCCTGGGCTGGTATATGATTTTGATCCCATTTAGGTTTTGATCACAGATAACAAAGAAACAGTCACTTTACCCAATGAAAACACTGTTTCTGTACTTACCAACTACAAGCACTTGAGGAAGAACAACAGGTACCAAGGTATCCAAGATCATACCCATACTGCTGTTTAGACTGCAAGTACCCAAATTTACTCATTTATCACTTTCTCTTTATTTGCTGGATGCCAGGATAGGTCTGAAGTAGTCCATGTAATGCTTAGGAAGACCCAAACAAAGGATGCTTATCAGTGGGCTTGGCTTTATGCACACATCCTTTCTAGGATGGAATTTTCCCAGAGCATCTGGAGGTTGCACAAAGGTGGCCTGTCATTCCAACAGGGGACATGTTCTACAGACCAGCCTACAGCTACCTTCCAGTGCAGAGTGGAGTCGTGCCCAACTTCAGTCCCATGCTAAGATCTGTGCTTGGCTGAGAACAGACACAGTAAAGCATGTCTGGAAATCCACATATGGTCCTGAATCTCTGCTTAGGGACCTACTTTAGACACTTATGTCCTTTCATGGCCTTGAGCCTCAGTAGTTGACTATGTAAATTTACCTATATTAAGATTACTGCTATTCCCCCAAACCTCCCCACAGAAAATTTTGAAGTAAGTCTCCTCCTCATTCTCCTCAAAACTAAGACATTAGAAGCATCTGTTTACCTTGTTTGCAACTGCATTGACATTGGGCCTTGCATCATAGATAGTCAGTTTGGAGATCTGCCCGTTGGCCTCCCTGATGATATCAAGGTATCTTTCATCATCTTTATTCCGTTTGCCGCTCATTCCAACCAGGGGCTGACTGCAGCGCATGATTACAGCTTGGGTCTCTGGATGAATCCATGAGAGCACCTGGTCACATGGCAAACACACAGCAGAGGAAACTCATTTTAGTAACAAAATCATAACTGAAAGCTGTATTCTTTAAAATACACAGCATGAAAATTAACACCTTTTTATTTCTTCAAATACAATCCCTTAACTTCTAGTCTCATAAGATTTAATCATAATCTTCAAAAGAGTTGTCTTACATATTTAATGCTTACTGAAATCATACTTACCTATATAATCCAATGTTTTATAATATTTTCCTACAAGTCTTACGTAACACAAATATCCTGAAAAGTAAACTAGTAACAAACACAGCAATCTGCTGAAACTAAAAAACTACTCCAGAGAATGAACTAATTGTAGAAATGGTGACTAAGATGCTCCAATTCTACAAGAACAACTTTTCCCTTTGTTTTGGATAAGGAAGGGAAGTTGAACCTTCCTGCAGTATCTTGAATGTTTTCTCTTCTCATTAAAGCACATTTTGTTCCTCAGCCCTCTTTACAAAGAGAAGGCACTGGAGCGAAGCACATGCTGTCGCTGTTGTTCTGAGCCAGACAGGACTTGCCACAAAAGACAGTGAGCTGCCCAGGGAACAGATGCAGGGCCAGAGATTAAAGATAAGCAAGAAACCCAAGAAGCAGGCAAAAAATGCAATTTCATTGTTGAAAAATATTAAGAAACAGTATTCTCATGCACTCCATAGGTTGTGAATTACAGAGTAAAAGAAGATCAGAGTTCAAACAAAAAAAACCCCAAAATCCAATCCTCCTCCCAGTTCATTCCTGAGATGCAGATCAGAAACAAGATCTGCCAGGGAGGAGGGGGGTGAGGATAAGTGGCTATTTCTTGACAAGAATGAGATTACCATTTAAAATTACTATTTTAATAAAATTACTATTACCAAGGAAATTACTCACTGTACAGGCATACCAAAAGGCCTGTCATGAATTTTGAGGTGACAGGGATGACACCGTTAGGTTATTAGAACTACATGCACAGGCTATACATTACACATGTGTATTCCATACACGTTATATATTATACAGATATATATGTGTATATATATATTAAATTTATAATTATAGACCTAGTCTGTCAGTAAATAACATATCTAATAAATATCTGTCATATCGAGCTGTGCATCTGTTTGAAACTGAGATTTGAGGCAGCTTTCCAATACTGTCTAAGGATCCAGCACATCTTCCAAGTTTGCCAAAGGGAAATACCAGTTAAAACAAGTATTGGGATAGAAAGTAGTATTTTCTTTGATGCTGTAAAGAGCTGATACATAAAAATTCTCTTACCTCACAGAATTTTCATTACAGAAACTCAAGAAGTCAAATGGGTTTCTCTTATTCTACAGATTAAAAAGCCCAAGAATTCACTGAAGAGACTATGCGTGAGGTCTTATTTTAGGACTGACGGGTGGAACTATGTTTAAATGCCATGTGGTTTGCTTGCAGGACAACATTTGTGATTACTTGTTATGGGCATTCAGCAATAGTGACTAGTACATAAGGCAGTGTAAGTCTCATTCCTCATCAAGGGAAACTGTACTGCTGGCTACTGTTACCAGGCAAGTCAAGTTAAAACAAAGGAAGCTGTCATGGGTGATTGTTACGGGGGAAAAACAGAAATGTGGTTTGACCAAGACACCACTTTCAAGCAGTGAAAACCACCAGCCAATCAAAACTATTTTGCCATAACCATTTCCAAAAAAAAAGCATCCTCTGCATCATGTTCAGCAAGAAGTTGTCTGGATGCAACTTAAAACTATCTACACTATCAGGCAAGTTCCATCATCCAATACTCACAGGGATTCTATTTCGGGACCTAAAGGCAGCAACTTTCTTGAGATCATCATCTGTTGCATTGTATGGCACAACCAGGAGCGATGGGTACGTGTCACACAGCCCGTAATGCTCGTTAATGAAAGTCACTCGCCACCGTTCGTTAGGCAGCCCCTAAAACACAACAGGAAGTTATTCAATATATTTTTGGCTCAACAAGTAATAATTCCACTTCTGAATTTTTCATGACATTATGGCCACATGGCAACAATTTAACTAAGTACTGTTTCAAAGCAAGAGAAGCAAAAATACAAGACCACACAAACCAGCTCATTGCAGATGGATTCACAGCCTTAAACAGCTGCAGAGCCATCTCATACCCTTATGCACACAATTCTAGCCTTATAGTAAGTTTCAAAACAATGACTGAAACTAGGAGATGTATTTCTTTGACTGTGGGATTGAGGAAAAAAAAAATTACCTTCTTCCCTAAAGCTCTGCTTTTCTACCTTCCTTGGTGAATAGAGACTGTGGAGGAGACAGTCTCACTACTGAGTTTCTTCCCAGTAGCCTGATCTAATCTAACTACCATCAGGTTAAAAGTAAGATTCAGGGTAACTTTCTTATTGAGAAAGAACAACTTCTAGTTGCACTCTGACCAGCAAGGCATTTCCAGGAGAAATACTGCTAAGTCCTCCACACATGCAAAGTGGGGTTTGTGTGGGTGTTTGAATTTTACCTTTTTTGGGCCTTAGGCTTCTAAACCGTGAACCAAAAAAACTACGGAGGGTAAAAAAAATTAAGGAAGTTATAGTTTGCTATTTAATTTTTTTAATGTCATACTTTAATTATCTAACATTTTAAAATTATCTGACATTTTAAAATGAAATATCATCCTCTTTCACTGATATTTTTCCAAGATCACATAAAGAGCAAGGAAGAACACTGACAGACATCTGTAATTTCTGTAAAGCAATGCTGTTTCTAAAACAAGCTGCTTTTTTTTTTCCCTGCACTTCATTTTGGGAAGAAGAACAAATCCAATCTATGTTTAAGACACTACAGTTACAGATTTGGCACATTCTCCCCACCTGTGCTCACTTAGCAGTGGCACACTGTAAGAGGCATCAATAACTTCCTTCAAAGAACAAATATTACCTTCCTGTGACATTCTAATTTTTTTAAAGGCTCAAGTGTTTTACTTCTTTCCCTTACTTTTCTTCAAGTTGCAATTCCATCCTCTCCCAACAGCTGATAAGAGAAATGTACAAACAGTAATTCCTCTATGCAAGCTGGAAGATGTGAAAGCACCAGGCAATGGCAACTGCAATAACTCACCTGTCTCCTGTATTCAGACATGGGGTTGTACACCATCCACCCATTTTCAGGAAACTTTTCTTCATTTAGAAAGGCGAAAAGAGGCTGTAAGATATAAAAGACACTTATTACACCGAACTGACTGCAAATAGCAAATATGAGGGCTCATCATCAGCTATACCCTAAATGCTTGCTACAGAATAGGGCTGACTGCTCCATGGCAGCCCTACTCTCTTCATTTATATCTGCTATGTGAAAGACTATGAAGCAAAGAGCAACAAGTAACAAAAAATAAGATCTGGTAATGAAAATAATGAAAATAATGAAAATATGACAACAGTTAGAAAGTAACAAAAAGAATAGAAATTATAAAGGTTAACCTGTTGGATTTTTTCTTTTTTATTGTCAGGAGATTGAAATGTTTTAGAATGGTTTATTTTCCATATTTCACATTATCACTAAATAAACTATTGTCTTCTCACCAAACTTCTCCAATAGGCACAGCCTCAATTACAACATACAACATTAGATGCTAAATTCTAAGTGGAAAAAGGTTTTAATTGCTATTCATTGCCATTAGGAAGCAGCTGCCTTTCTGCATCCCCTCCCCAACTGATACTTACTAAGAGAAATCATAATTACTGTAAAACTCCATGAAAGTGAAAAAGTTGCCATTGAAAATGAAGTTGTTAGCCGCTTACATTACTTACTTTTTATTTGCTTTGTTGCTTGCTCTCACAATTCATTTATATAACAGAGCAGCCTCACTGAGCATTACAGCAAATTCCTCATACCTTTTATCTTTCTTCTCCTTCCAACAAATTCCAAGTGGGCTGTAGTACCTAACTAACCCCCTTCTCTTCCCTTGGTTTGTTTCCATAGTTTAGGATAAAGCAAAAGTAATGTTTATGTTAAGAATCTTCATCATTGAGAAAATTTATTTTGGTGGCCTAAAAACTCCTCAGATACCAAAAGGAGCATGAAACAAAGTTGTTTCAAATTAAAAAAAACAAAACAAAACAAAACAAAACAAAAAAAAAACAAAACAAAACAAACAAACAAAAAAAAAAAACCCCAAAAAACCCACAAAAGAGAATGTGTTGTCTTGAGCTAACTGAGCAACAGCATACAGAGCAGAAACACTCCAGAGCCCATCATAGCTCATCTGTACCAAAACAGCTGAAAGTCCCCTAGCTATTCAAAAACCTTAAAAGGAGAAACTGAATGCTAAACTGAACATCCCACACATGCAGAAAACCCAGTAAGCAAGAAAAAAACTTGTGGTCTAAGATGCCGCGATTCCACCTACAAAGGTCCAGAGAAAAGGGAATTCTTCAAACCTGCACCACTACCCCCCTGGAGGAGGCTTTGAATCTTAGGAAGGCTCGGGGCAGTTCTGCTCAGCTCATAAGTTACACTGCTTTAAACACTGAACAGCTCATATCAAAACACAAAACTGAATCCCCCTCAAAAGGAAAAGCTTTTTCCTCATGTAGTTCAAGTAAACAAATATTTTAAAAGGATGTTACTGCTCGCTCAAAATGTTTTATGTCACTAGTTTTACAAACCAGAATTTTAAATTAAATAACTATTTTAGAGCAAGTGCACTCATTGGCAAGTTTGCAGAAGTTACCAACGCATACCCTGGTTTTATTTTCTGAATGCCTTTACCATTTTTAAAGGGGCAGACCTTCAGTGCAAGTAAACATTACAAATTCTTTTTACTAAGTAAAATGTTATCAAGTGGTACAGAGGGAGAGATGAAGAGGTGGACACCTACTCTATCAGAAAAAAACCCCATTCCATTAAAAGAAGATGCAAGTATCAGAAGTACTTGAAAAAGGTTGTTTAATTGCAAGCAAGGAATACAGCAAAATGGGAATATCACTATCTGAAGCAGTAGATGCAACTGATTTGCTGAGCTATTAATAAACAGCTACACACAAGAACCATCCCCTCCTCCCAAAGGAATTTGCTATATCCCAAAGAGCAGCTATGCTAAGAATTCACCAAAGACGCAGAGACAAAGGAGAATCTTAGAAAAGTATGAAACAGAAACACTGGAATCCTAACAGGTCACTTAAAAGATGTCCTGAAGGCAGGAAAAAGTCTTTTATTTAAGTTCCTACTTACTGCAAGTTTCCTCATGAGAAAGTAAAAATTATCCATCTGAAACCCTGGTAAATAAAACTCATGAGTTTATTACAGTGCACTGTGATAGCTGGTACATAGAACAGGTTTTTACTGACAAAAATAAAAGAAGGTGTTGTTCCACAATAAAAATAAATGGCAGCTATGTTGCTCATGTCACACACAAAAAAATCCACGAGACATTAGACGGAAAAGTGCATTTTGTTTTCCTCTTTTAAAAAACAGGGTTCAATTTATTATGCATGAGGGGATGGACTAAATCCTTTCTGAAAGAACAATGTCCTACTATGTACAGCATGATTCATTTAAAATGCTTGGCTACAGCAGCTTTACCACATCTGCTACCAAAGCTTACACACAGCCCTGAACTATGGGCAATTATGCTTCATCAGTTCTGTGGATATTTCAGGTAGTACAAATTCTTCCTCTGTTGTTCAACAGAAATAAATTCATTAGTAGAACAGATCAACTAGCAAAAACCTGAATTCTAACAAATCACAGAACATTACAATGCAAAGGCATATGGAGCAAAATTTGGACTCAGATTTTTATGTGAACAATTCAGAGAAAACTCCTGTATTATACTATACAAGAATAGTATTTAAAAATTACCAATCTCTAAAATCCTGAAGACTAAAAATTATTTTTCTTCTGCAAGCATTGACTAAATCATAGCAAAAGGTTTACACATGCACATTTGGATGTGCACCATCATGTACAGACTGCAGAGTAATCTGGTGACTACTGAAATTCTTACTCGCTGCATCAAAATATTAAAGATCTGAATTCCATTCCCAACACCCCAATGGCTTCTCAGGTAAGTCCTGAAACACTCTGTGTAAGATGGCCTGAGCTTTAGTCCAGCCTAACTGCTGGAATCTAAAATACAGTACTATCCCCACCCTACCTTAGGCCCACTTCTCCCAACAAAATCCATAATTATTGCTGAGTTATGTTGTCATTAAAACAGAGTAGGAGATACACAAATGCAATACTCTACATACAGTTATATCAATTCATATAGGTCTATTTAATTTCTAACTACAGTTTACCTTACTTGACTGTAACAAGCAACCCACGGTTATAACCATTTTATTAGAATCTGTTTAACGTAAGATATATGCTTGGATACAGTTGCATTTTCTGACCTGTGTCAGTACAAGCCTTATTTAGCACGTTTGGACATTACTTCTTTTTGTTTGAAACAAAATGTGATAATGAGCAATATGAAGTAATTTCTACTGAATAACATTTTTTGTTGAATTTAATATTTTATTATTCTAATGCAATCAAACTGATAGACCACATTATAGTGAAGAAGTAAAGGTGATAAATACATATTTAGATCCTAGAACGGTTTGCTATAGTTCAGGTTAGCTTCACATCTGCACTAATGACCCACATATTTCTACTTTTGTCCTGAATAATCCAAGATTGCAGATTAAATGCAGTATGTTTTTATAGTTATGTCTCGAATAACTCAACATGGCTGAAGCTTTCACCTCACAGTGCATGAAATCTGAATGCAATTCTACAATGCAGCAGGCAAATGGAACAGAAATAAACAGGAAGGAGAAATGATGCCATTCACAATATAACATGCATCTCTTTATCACCTGGTGTAAGATTTGAGAGGTGCTATCTTGGTAAAATTACATGGCTTAGATTTTGTGGATACAGGTTCCTTCACATCAGAGCCCCTCACACAAACACACACTTGCATGTGGGGAAGGAAGCAGGGAGGTCTCAGCACTGCCACAGGCAGTGAGTACAGAGCAGCTGGGTGTGTATTTATAGCCTTCAGATGCAGAGGGCACAGCAAGGTCAGAGAAGGACATGAGCAGCGCTCGGTATCGCCCGGCCCCACAAGGCAGAAAACCCTGCCAGCCTCTCCCAGTGCATTATTCACACAGGAAAGCCTTTCAAATACCACAAAAATAAAAGGTTGGCCAGTTCTATGCCTTCTTCACACATCTTCCCTTCAAATCTATGGTACATCCCTTCTAGATCTCCTCCCCTAACAGTACTTTAGGTACTCAGTCTCCACCCTAATCTCCACTCATTTTTTCTTCCCTCCACACACAAAATTCTATTCCATTCTCTCATTGTTAATCCTGCCCCTCCAACAAAAAGCTCTTCTCTGCATCTCCTGCTGCACACAGCCTATCCTCCCAGGAATTAAATCAACTGCAGCTTCATCAGATGTGTCCAGATTTGAATGGAAATTAAAAACCAAAAGAACCTACATATAAGAGATATTCAGGTTCAGAAGAATATTGAAGAAAAACAGAAGTGTGTTTCACTGTGGATTTTTTGAGATCATGAATAGGTTTTTCAAAATCAAGAACATATAATCAAAAAGCAGAACTATGGTTTTGCACAGGTGCACATGAGATAACTCCAGAGTAGTTTGGTTGGATACTAAGAACAAACAGCAGCACAAGTTTCAGGCAGACTACCTGCTCAACACACCAGGGTTTCAGGCAGCAAGCCTGAGCTGGCATCCCTCCTCTCAGCACTGAGACTGGCCAGCTGAAAGATACTTAAATAAAACACAGATTTACCTCAAGTTATACTGATTATTTGTCTCACATCTTGAGTTCAAGGTAGGATGATCTGCAGTCACTTCCAATGCACTGATCATGTCTGTTCTAAGTTTGATGGAGATTAATACTACATGTCTGATGGAAGCCCATCAACTCTGATTAGTCTATCAACTAATTAAAATAAGTTTCAAATTCTTTTCAGCTACCATGGGAAACAAAAAGAAGAAATCAAAGAAAACATTGAACAAGTAAGAAATCAAGAAAGTGTAGTAAATCACCACTCAGAATACTTTTTGGGTGCCAAGTTTGTGACTTCTCAATACCTATAGTTGGCAAAATCAAGCAAGACTCACCATCAATCAGTTAATATTTTTCCAAAACCAAATTAAAGCCCCTGCATAAAATGGAAGTAGGGGTTTTATTGCAGATCCACAGTCTAAAAGCAGGTGACTACTGCTTTACTTGAACCAGAAGGCTACTACACTTGAAAAAAATCTTTCAAATCTTATAACATTTTTGGTAAGCTACTTTTTATGCTTCACTGTGCAAATAATTGTTTACTTCCTTGCAGGTGTTAACCCACAATTTCAATACAGTCTCTATTTTTAAGCCTCCTACAGACAGAGTGCTTGTCTTTAACAATCAATTTCTACTTCCTATTTAGTGCACAAAAATAATATGTAATACACTGTTTGCTCAAAACACAAAATAGTTCTGTGAGGTAAAGGAGAAAGAATCTGCAATCTGACAATTGCAATTTAGCAAGCAATCTATTTAGCAGTATAAATGTAATGTAAATAAATAAATATCAGTATAAATACAGTAGCTATATATTTACTCTTTATGGAATCATAGCACAAATACATGTTATACTCGTACATGAACATATAATGTAGATAAAATCTATGAAATATTTGACCAATATTTATGTACTGCAAAAGAAGAAAGCAGCAAAACTAGAGTAAGCAGGTGTCACACACCTGTGAAGAAAATCAGTTGCATTTTCTATTTCTCACTGATGTATGCTTTTTACATATAATAAATTACTAAGTTTTTACTCACTGTAAAGGCTGACAGTTTCTCAGTGTATTTAAAAATAAATATATCATTATCTTTGCCATTATTAATGGCATTTAGCATGCCATTACTATAACCTAACCAGTTACATCTAACCTGTTGATCTAAAAACTAAGGTCAGACATTGTAGTGCTGGTATAACTTTGTGAACATGGCCAGCTCACATCACTGCTGTGCTGGGTCTGATGTGTCATGGGGAATGGAGTCTTAAGCCAAGGGGTTCTTTGCAAAGTCAAGATGCAGTCAGCAGTGAATTTGCCAGCCTTGCTCCATCTGAAGTCATCTTTGCAGATCCAGCAGCAACACTGGCGTGAGCCAAGCCTCAGACATTTTACATGGCCAGGGTAAGCAGTGACATCAGGAGCAGTTCCAGTCAGCCAGCACAGCCACCAGAGTCTCATCAAAATGGGCATTCCCACAGACCCACTGGGGTTAGGAATAAACACAGACTGCAGATACCATGGTGCTGAACCATCTTATAAAAATGATGATATGTAGTTCCATGGTAAGATCAGGAAGTGAAGCAGCTGCTATGTAGAAACTAAACTACAGAGACCAAATATATTTCATCTTTTGTGGTGTACTAAAACATCTCATTTGGGGGGGAGGGTTGGCTATTTTGGTTTTATTTTTTTAAACATTAAAAAAAAAAGCAAGCACTTTCAGCAACAATTTTCTTTCAATTAGCACAAGTTTGCAAATGCAACAGAGGATTAGCAACAGCAGCTGCTTGCTCCCCACCAACTATGCTGTCAGTCAGATGAGCTATCAGATTTTACTTTGTTACTGATTCAAGGATATCTTGAACCCAACCTATGCTCAAACTGGAGACAAACAAGAATTAGCTTCTGGAAGAAAGCACCAAAGACAATGCTGAGGCACAGAGGAACAGTTGTGAACAGGTCTGTGATTTATTATAGGCTCTCAAACACTGCTTTTGGGATGGTGATGGAGACAAATCGTGAAAACAGTAAGTACACTCTATTCAGAACATCTTTTGGGTTTTATTTACCATCCATTTGTATGAGAATGGTACAGCATGAAGAAAAGAGAAGCAAGGCATCTCTACCAGTTCCTGTTTAGGATCAGCTCTTAGGATAAAGTTCCACTACAGTTGAAAATCAATCATATAAAAATCTGTTACAAAATATAAAAATACAGATAAAAATCAGGACAGTACAGCATTAGAACTTTATTGTCCTGATGATATCTTCTTTCCACTGCAAAGTTGTACAAGCATCAGTGCTGCTGAACCAGCTAAACATCAAGGATGGAGTTCCAGAAGGTGGTCTGAGCTAAATTAATATTTTATCATTGCTAAAATCAGGACATCCCCTTCTTTTCTCTCCTACTTTCTACATGCTCCACTCACATGCCCACTCTTGCACTGGTTCTGATTCATACTGATTCCAAACCATGTCTCCCCAAATTATTCAAAGCAGCACAAGACTAGCCAGAATATTTTGTGCTGGATAAGTGAGTTATGTTGGCTTAGTGATTATACAAATTTCAGTATGGTATTAGAAGAACAATCAACCACACAACTGAAAGGTAGAGAGGAGATCAGAGAGCTCAGCATTTGAGTATCAGAAGGCTTCCATGGCTGCTCAGCTGTCATGGGGAACTACAGCACAGTCTTTGTAGAACATCTCCCTTAGTGAGCTGGCTACACAGCCAGAGTGTTAGAGAGCACCCCAAGGGGAAGACAGGCATGCACAGTCCCAACACACTGCCACATTCACACAGTGAAACCTTGAACTAAACCAGCCACTGAAAGGACCAGTGCCATTATCCCTCCTTCAAATCCACCCAGAGATGTTTTGACACCACTCTCACTTTGGACTAAAAAGACAGGAAATAACTCAGAGTAAAGCTTTTATTTTTATCTCCTTGTTAACTTTAGTTCCTTTCAGTTCCCTATCTGTCTCATCATGCAGCCTCAAACTCATGCAGCAAAGCAAGGCAGGAATGGAAAACTAGGCAGAAACACTCACCTTTGTGAGTTTAAACTGCCTGCCAAAATACAATGAAAGCACACCAAAAAATTACACACTTGCTTAGCTCATGTTAAAGCTAAGGGATCGTCCACACTGTGACATTAGAAAATAAGGACAGCTGCAACTTCAGATGGAACACAGGCTCACTTTATTTCCCTCCAAAAGTAATCCTGATATCTAATGGGGATACCCTCCTTCAGACATAGATATGTGACAAAGTACAGCCACTCTCCCTCCACATTGTCACTATCTCACCAACTTCTGTGCTTTACTGCATCCAAGGGCCAAGTTACTGCTGCCTCAACCAAGACTTTTGTTATGAAGCTTAACTTCTGTTGGCAAGTGGCCTTCACACAGGCCATATAATGATGAGCTTTATTGGCTCAACAGGTCCAGCAAATAAAGCAGGAAGTGGACAACTTCACATATTACTCACTGCCATCACTAGACAGGATCTCTGGGTCTTTTTGAATGACAAACCCAATACAAGTCCCCATCTCATCACCAAGGTATTCATGCCCCATAGCTGGATTATCCCACAAGGCACTCTCCTAAGTCAGTTACAACTTGATTTGCCCATATTCACTACATACAAACCTCAAAAAAAAAAAATTCTTCATCATGATAATGTGGATGAGATTGCATGGTCATGACAGAATCTAAAATACAGGAAATAGTCAACAATACACTTGACTGTGCCCTGGATACCCTCTTGCAGCAGAAGCCAGAACCCCGTGACACTCTTGACCTGAAACTCTCCATAACTTGGTATTTCCACATACAGCTTCATCTTTTCCATCATATTTTCATGGTTCACATATCCTGTCATCCATTCAATCATTCTCTATTTTAAAATGGATAAAATGGCAACAGAAGAATTAGATATATTCACTTCTTTAACAAACATCTTCTTTGTGATTACAACTCCTCACACCTACCCAAATGTAAAAATCTATTTAATTTCCAAAGGCCCATTTGTTAACAATACAAAACATTCTAAGCCAAACAAGTTCTTTTCCCTTATGCTTTCACTCCAAAGTTTGTATATAGAGTGAAAATTTCTGCAGAAAAGTTTTAAAGAATTAAATGTTTATAAAGTCCACCCCATTGACTGACACATATATTCCCGGAAAGAAGTAAAATTCTTGCTGCAGCCTTGTATACTCAACAATTCTTCAAACAAAGTTCTTAAAATTCAGAGCAGAAGCTCCTAATGCTTTGTGAACAGTGCTCTTATACAATTATCCTAAATTAAAGCACAGCAAGAAAGTGAATATTGCAATGGACAAAATAAAGCATTTATTAAAGAGATGTCAAATGACTAACAATAAGGACAGTGCATAGATTTCAAAAAACCAGAAGATAATGATTAGCTTGCATCATTGTTGCTTAATTCCTTCCATAAGGTGCTTTTTAACCTGAAATAAATCTGTACAAATTCATAAATGCATTCCTGTTATATTTTTCATTAGTTTCATCAATAAAAAAAGTGTTGTCTTACCATATCTTCTTCTCCTGAAGTAAAACCCTTAGTGATTCATACTAATCATTGCCTTGGAGACTGCTTGATTAATTAATGTTCTCAAGAAATCAAGTAAGGTATGTATTATTGCCTATATTCCCAAATTAAGGAGGATAACTTGCAGTTCTAAGCAATGAAATTTGTACGGAGCAGAGGTGCTCAGTAGTGTATCTGGAGTACACCCATAACTTTACAAAATATATAGATTTAAGTGTTATAAATATACAAAAGAAAAGCTGCTGTTTAGTTTATGCTGACACCAGATTCTGTGGCTATACTTTTCAAGCAGCCATAATGTAGCCATTACTAGGTGAAATAGGTAGTTAATTGGCAAGAACTCTGCAATGAATACAACTCAGCAATAGAAATGATGTAACTTACCAAGTTATGTGACTGGGGAAAAGCATATTTTGTGAGAACTTCAAATATATCTCTTCTACTGTGCCCTTCTTGTTTTAATGCAAACCGTAAATTCCTCATATCCTAAAACAAAGCCATTATCTGTTAGGTAAACCAAAGCTGTAAGATGCTTCTCTCTGTACAAGTGCTATATTATACACTAAACATAATTTAGAATCTGCTTGTAACACACCTCAAACCCTTGTGAATGTTCAGTTTTATTTCTTATCCCATAAAATAGAACAAAGTGTAAGAATTGTACAAATAAAGCAGTGCCACACTCTGTGTGCTGCAAAGGGCACTTTGGCCTGAAGCCATCAGAAATGGCTCTATTTGATTCACAAAAAGCTCACTATCTATTGAAAGTTTGCAGGATGGGAATTACTCTGTTTTGAAAAAAGATTTGCCAATAATCTGTGGAATATTGTAGAATACATTGTTCCTATGTTCTCATCACTGGTGTCAAAAAAAAGCAACCTGCACATTAACTGCTAAGAATCAAATGTGCACACACTCAATGAATCTAGTAAAGGACTCCGAGTTATCCACTGGGATCTCCCCATGACCATAGTTTTCCATGGTGACAATTTTTTGTAAGACTATAGATATTTTTTACATAAACTTTTCACTGGCTTTATAGTTTACAAAGACCCTGTTTGAGATTTTCAAAGATATCAGAATTATTAAAAATATTTATTTTAGAACAAATGAAATAAAAAAGTTGTGCAGGAATAATGTCCTAAAATACAACTGATGTGCAAAATCTTGTCAATTAGTGATTTGGAAAGCAAGACCAATCCCTCTCCTTGCATGCAGGGAGAACAATTAAACAGCCCTTTATACGAAAGGTATTCTCCCTATCCAGTTTCAAAAAGCTCTTTTTAAATTCATCCATAAGCATGTCCTTTTCCCTTCCTATAAATAGGTAATCAGTGAGAAAAAAACCCTCTAGACTTCATTTCCTGCAGAATTATTGGAAAGTCTTACTTTACAGGTTATATCTAATCCATAAGAGTTCTCTCCTCTGCTTGAAGCTCCTCCCATTTTTTCAATCCTTGAAATTACACCCAATGGAACATTCAATATCACAACTGGATCCTGCAAGAGAAGTTTGAGTAAGGAGAAGATTAATGGGAAAAGAAGACTTCAGCAATATGTTCTTATACAGTCCAGAATAGAAAGCAGACATGAAATACATACAGGAAACAAAAGCATGTTTCTGCCTTTGAGTCTCCTCTCCCAGCATGTTACAAAGTCTGTACAGTCACTCTACAGCCTTGAGCATCATCCAGTTTAACATGCTACAAAAATATTTCATGCCCTACTCAGTATGCAGAGAAAACAGTGGCAACACCCTAAGAGAGGCCTTCTGCTACATGATTGCCCCTGCTTGCTAATACTGCTTTATTGATATACAGCATAAAGCAAAACTAAATGAAAGAAGACATTACTAGTACAGTTAGCTACAGCCAGAATGACCTCAGTTCAGTAGTCCCAAATCCTTATTTTTTTTTTAACATATTATGAAAGAGATCACAAGCACATTTTACTCTCTTCCATGTCACTGCTTATCAAACACATTACCACTTCTCCCATCCATATAAGGGTCTACTGATCAAAGTATTTTTCTTTTCTAACAGCAAGGACAATCAAAGTCTTGGTTTACTGACAGCCATTTTAAGAACTATTGCTCATCATTAGTTACTGCCCTTGATCTATCACAGATTAAAGTGTAAAGGGAACAGCTATCAAAAAAGCTCTGATAGACAAAAGATAAAGGTATCAGCTCAGTGTAAGTGATTAAACTGTAATTTTACCAGGCAAAAATCCTACTTTTAAAACACATTTAACTTTAAAGAACTTATATTTTAGTACAGATTTCTCAGTGGCACAAAGAAAATTACTATTTAGTCATTATAGAATTAAGATATGGTTACTACAAACATTACTGACCATTACAAGCAAAAAGCCTCCCATGCAATCCCACAAGCATATGTATGCCAAAACTAAAACAAATGAATTGGCCACAAAATAAATCAAAGGCAGTGGGGGTGAATGGAAGGGAGTTTAAAGCCAACTCATCCCATGAAGTAATTGTGGCATATTACTCACATTTTCCACACTTCTAAGGTACAGCCTGTAGTTCGTGATGTACACTCTTCCTTTAACGGGGCCATTAAATGGACACATGTAAATAACATCCTTGTCTGTAAGAAATGTGGTATTTTTAAAAGATTGTGAAAAGACAAAATGAGAGCTAAGGACAGTATCGCTTAAGTAGCAGTAAAAGAAAACAAGAGCTGTACTCAAGTGAATGAATTTAGAAAGGAATACATCTAGATTTTAACTACTTGAATTATTAAGAAAATGTGAAAGACTCATATACTAAATTTGTCCAAATTAAGTGCACAGATTTCTGCAGCCTTCCCTAGTTATATCTGTGTTTTCTTTCTCAGCACTACACAGGAGAAGGCAGGACATAGAACAGGGAGTACTGTTGTTACTGTACCATAGTCTATTCACCATCCCAGAACAAATACATTGTTGATATTATTACACCATTCTGTAAACAATTCTCTACTGAAGTAGTAGTTCAAGTTGAAGAGTGTTTAGGGAACTCACCATGCTGCAGAGAAACATTACATTTCAATTTGAGGCAATCAAACAGAGTAGGGCCATCAGTAGTGTTTCAGCAAGGACAGTAACAGAACAAACATTAACACATACCACTCAAAAAGATTTAAGTGAAGCAATGCAAGCAGAATCACAGAATCATTAAGGTTGGAAAAGATATCTCAAGATCATTGAGTCCAGCCATGACATTAAGGACTTCCATTTATTTCTTCCTGTGCACTCATTTCTTTAGCCCAATCTATTTATCTGCCTTCCTCAAAAAGTGCCCTATTCCAGTGCAGTGCCTCAAAGCACAGACAACTTCCATAAGAATCACACCATACATCCATCTTAGTCCCACACCCTCTCCCTCTTCCCCCTTCCCTCACACCTTCTCCATTAAAAACAAAACTACTTCCTCTGAATCACCACTTTGTTTTCAACTAAGCCAATCTTGTTTACAAATCCACCCAACAAATCTGGGCATAGGGGAGAAGAAGCTGCACAAGTAAAAGACAAACTCCAACAGAGACTTCCATTTCAGGGAGAGCATCCATCAAGAAAAGAAAACTACACAGTACATTAATCTCCCTCATGCTATAGCATTTGTGTATGCAAAAGCCAACAAGAGCAGAGAAGCCCTGTTCATGCCCTCTTGTGTCAAGGAAGCGTAAGATGGGAATTCACATTTAGGCTTAAATTCCACACCACTCTACAAGGTATCAATGCATAGTGGATGGAACATAGAATTCTCTTGACTTCAGAAAGCTTGGAGGAGCTCTCATCACTAAACATGTGCTGCATAATCTGTAGATAGAATTAGAACACAACTTGCAATTTCTTTCTGTAGGAAGATCTGCCATGCGTAGAAACCAAGATTTTAAACACTTAAAAGTTATTTGTGGTAAGTGATAAAAAGAACTTTTCACAATTTCTTTGAAAAACTCATGACATTTCAGCATGACTTACCTTTGCCCCCAGCCCAAACCAGTCAATACAAAACAATTCAGTAAGAATCAAGTGTTTGCCAGACTGCTGAATATAACTGCATCAGGCAGCTACTGAGCTTCATACCTGTAACCCTGGTCTCCCCTGGCAGACGAGGTATTTCTTCATTTTGTTCCCAGTTAGTTCCATCTTTTAGAGTCTAAAGAAGAGAAGCACAACAGCACATCACAGTTTATTTACAATTTCAAGTTCCAGATTAAAAATAAATAAAAAAACAAAGGTAATTCCTGCATGGGAAAGAACAGGTCTTGCCAAAGTAGGAATTCACAGACTGAACCAAAACAGGAACACACACCACTGTCTTACAATGCAACTATGAAATGTTTAAAGGCTGAAACATAAACAGGTTTTAATCTTTCTCCTAAAAGAATAATCAGCTATTTGTATTAAATTGGAATTAAACCTCTATACTCGAAGTTCTCTGGAAGTTGTGGGCATTTATTTTTCCAAGCACATTGGGCTTGGAAGAACAAATAACTGAAATTACTTAAGCAATGTACTCACAACTATCACACACAATCTACTTGTTTGTGACTTTCCCACATTTGGTAGTTTGTTTTCTTGCACCCTGGTTACATTTTCTTCAGCTGCACAGCATTAGAAAGCAGAGGGGCATGACTACTTCAATGTATTTTTCACTCTAGATGAACATCTTAAAACTGAGCCAGACAAACATAACTTAGCAATTGCAATACAGAATCTAAGGCAACAAAGTGCCAAAAATTTTCAAGAATGCCACAGAATATTTCAAGGTAGAAAGCGAGGATAGGAGTAAGTACATTAGAACTGATTTGAAGGAGCCTCTTGTTAACTGTGATAGAGAATACTTTGCCCAGCCACTCCAAAAGATATGCAAATCATCTCAGTTAACTGCATTAGAATTTTAGCAATAAAAGTAAGTATATACATTCAAGAAGCCATTTAAAAACTTATTTTTCTAACCAAATATGCAAGACAATGCTCTCTGGGAACTCTGATGTAAAAAAACAAAAACATGAAAAAAGTTACACATACCTGCTTACTTGAGGAGTTCTCCAAGGAGTTTGAATTATATTTAGGTGTTGATGATGAGGCCATGCCGGGTATCTGACAAGTAAACACAAATTGAAGACTTAAACTACCTCCTGAGCTACAAGACTATTTCCAGGAGAGATTTTAGACTTTTGAGGTTCACGGGTAGGCACAAAGAACTTAAAAAGAATGTTTTGCAAGCTACTAGTAATTCAAAAATTACACAATCCCTCGTAATTGAAGGTTACCATTCAAAAACATCCAAATCTAACAAGAAATTCATTATGAGCTTTGAAATTGGGTCTTATTATAAGGAATATTCTGACTCAAGCTCTCTGATGGAATTCAGATGTCGGAATATGAGTATTGGTTAGATAAACAAACATTAGAGTGCTTGTTTTAAGTCACTGTATACACATATTATGAAATGCTACCTACTTGGAGTATTATTACACAGCTCTTGAAGTCACAAGCATGTCAATACACTCATGTGGTTCAAGTTTAAAAAACACAAGAAAAAGAAGGGCTTCCACAGTACTTCTCTGTTTAAAAACAACCTCTCATTTCCTAACTGAAGCTTCAATTAGTACACCAAAAGAATGAGTGTCCAGCCTTCTAGTCCGAACAACCTTCACATATTTAAAGGAAAATGATGTTTTTTATTTTTTAAATTGTATTCATTAAAGACAGAATCTTATGTGACAGAGGATTCATCATCTTATTTTCTCAAAACTGCACAAGGGAATTTTAGAACTAACACTGGGAAAACACTTCCCTTTCACTACTCACATACCCTTCATCAACTGATCTGACATCACACAGCAGTCTTGAAGAGATTCTTTCTGTTTGTTTGTTTGGGGAGGAATATGATTACAGACTACACAATCTTTGTTTCTATTGCATAAATTTGCAGTCTTTAAAATGCACTGTCTCTCCCCTCTCAACACTGGAAAGTTTGGCCAGACTTTGCACCATGAGCCCATGCTCCTGCGGAGCAGTGGGGGGACAGTGACACTGTAACAGTCATGCCCAGCGACACATTAAACTGCAAGAGGAAAAATGCTTTGACATTACTTTAACAGTATTCCTGCAGACACATTCATGTAAAATGGAAAACCACATCCTGAAGATCTACACGGTTGTTACCCAAGTCCTTCAGATCTCATTAAAACACAGGAAACTTGACATTGTGTTTAAAACTGCAATATTCAGTGATACAGTTTATCAGTAAANAAAAAATGAAAAAAAAAAAAAAAAAAAAAAAAAAAAAAAAAAAAAAAAAAAAAAAAAAAAGCAGCAACACAAATTCAGTTGAAGAAATGAAGAAAAAAAAAAAGCTTTGAATACCACAAAGCCTGTGTGACCCTGCAAACAGAGGTTACCACCTCCCTTCTGGGGGTCCAGCTATATTAACTTTCTTCAAACCCTGGAACAGAGGCCCTGAACTACTTTTAGTGCAACGCCAACAATTTCAATGAAAAGCTATTAGCAATAAAAATTAAATCATTGTCCTTTCAAACAATGATTTTGAATGATTTTACCCTACACAGAAACACTGTTGCAACACTGGAATCTAATATTTTGACCATAAAGTACTAAGAGAAGATATTTTCACAGCTTTTCCTTCCTTGCAATATCTTACATAATATAAACTTCAGGTAGATTCAGCTTTTGCTATATTGCCATTCCAACTTGTCAACATCCAATACTTGTTCAGATAATATTCTTCAATTTACAGAAGTTTAAGATTTTATAAAAGTAAAAGGCATATTTACTCAGAAGGTTGTTTTTAAAAAAAGAACACTTCATATGGAAATTTTTTCATATTTTAAATGAGAAATGCCAGATTAGATGAAGGCACAGCAGCCCCAGGTTTTCTATTTCAGCAGAGACTAAGCAACTGCAGCTTTTAACTGGAGCTCACGTAAATTTAAATTAAGGCTGCACCAACCACAAGAGACAAGTGAGGACAAACAAGCTCTAGAAAAGTGACTTTTAAAAGATGTGACAACCCTGAATAGATCTGCACTGCAAAATGGAAATTCTGACTGCAGCAGGTACTGGCACACCCGAGCTGGCTGTTGATCTTGCAACCACAGCTACTCCAGCAGCAAAGCCACAGGGAGAGCAAAGCAGAGCCCACAGGAGCCCAGCCAGGACCCTGGACACTCACCTCAGAGCCACTGCCAAAGCTCAAGAAAACAAAAGCTTGTTTGGACACTCCTTATGCCTTCCAATCACAGTGCACTCCTGCTGCTCACACAGGGAA
Source organism: Peucedramus taeniatus (assembly GCA_013400575.1). Taxonomy (NCBI): domain Eukaryota; kingdom Metazoa; phylum Chordata; class Aves; order Passeriformes; family Fringillidae; genus Peucedramus; species Peucedramus taeniatus. Next base: position 737,910 of record WBNO01027563.1, on the reverse strand, counting down.
CAGCACCAAGTGCTTCAAAAGCCTCCTGTTTGCTCCTTTGCTTTCTGTATTATTTCCTTCCCTTACTACTCATTCACTAAGTTTGGGCTGAACTGTAGCAATACATGAGGTGAGTTATGATTCTGAAATAATCCAGAACACTGACTATAATTCACACTGAGATGTAGAAAAGTTAAAAGAAATAGGCAGAGATCCAGTCAGATTCACAGAAAAAAAATTCTCTTTGAGGACCCTGACAATACAGCAAGACAGAGCTTCCCTTCCCCCCATGCTGCCACCCCACCAGGCCACTCCAAGCAAACAATTTGTGTGTGGTCCTGCAGCAGATGTTTATGTTTCTGTGTATGCAAGTTTACTTTGTGTAAGATCCCCCCAACTCTCCCCAGACCCATTTCTTTAAACATACTTTACAGTGAAAAAAATTCAGTATCTGACTTCAATTTCTATAGAAACTTCACTCTAGAATTACAACAAACTACTGTTTCATTTCCAACACTTCAATGATGCAAATTATACTTATTCAGACCTAATCAAGTGGAATAAATATGTAATGAAGATAAGGTGTTATCTGTGACAGTATTTTTTAAATCCATCACACATTTTCACTAAAATTAATGTGAGTTAATTTCATCAGTATGCAAGTGGAAGAATACTTCTAATGCTAAAAAATTTTGCTTTGAAATCTAGTCATACCTAAAAATCCCAAATACTAATAAGCATATTTATAACCACCCAGATTTCCATGAGTAAACTAAGTCCAAGTAATTAATTACAGAGCACTCATTAGACAGCATTTAGAACAGTGTCCACTCCTGGACCCCAGTACAAGACAGGCATTGATAAATTGCAACGAGTTCAGCTGAGGTTCCCCAAGAGGGACAGAACAATGAGCACCTGCCCTCCTACAGAGAGAGGCTGAAGGAACTGGGAATTGCTCAGCCTGAAGAAGAGACAGCTTCAGTGGGACCTCACAGCTGCTCACTGCTATCTTTGAGGCAGTTGCTGAGAAGGCAGAACCGGGGCCTTCAAAGTGGTGAGTGACAAGATACAATAGAAATCAAAACAAACTAGATTCCAGCTTGATTTCCGGGAAAAAAAAGAACAACAAAGCCCTTCTTTTGCACTGTAAGGCAGTCAGGCTGTGAAAAAAGGCCCCAAAGAAGTTGCAGTCTTCATCCTCAGAGATTTCTAAGACCTAGCTGGATAGAGCTGAGAGCAACTGGTTCTGATCCTGCTTTGAGCAAGGTGATGAACTGGAGGCCTCCTGAAGTCCCTAAAAACCTGGATTATGTGGCTGTGATCTTCAGGCAGTAGAAAAGATTAAGTTCTCGTTAAAAGTATCCATCAAACAAGGACACACCCTTAAGGAAGTGGACTTCTCTATATCAAGAGAAAACAAGTTTTCAAAAACATTTAAAATGAACATGAAATATTTCCTTTTTTTAATATTATTTCTTAGTCTAACTCTAGAAGCCGCTTCTGGCAGCCACCCAAAGTAATATTGTCATGAACAATTCAAAAAAACATACTCCGCCACAGTCTTAAAATAGCTACAACTTTCTCATTATCACAGAGCAGCAGTAGTCCTTCCACACAGGGAGAAATCTTTCAAGTAGTTTTCCACTGCAAGCACATTTTATTCCCCAGTATCACTCATGTGTACTTCTAGACTTGCACAAAAATTCATAACCATACGAAGCTCACACTTGTCAGCAGCTGAACAGAAAGAGAATTACTCTGCAAATTTAAAACAAATCAGACAACTTTGTTTGTGATATTCTGCAGCTAGCAATAGTTGAACATTCATTCCTGGATCTAAAATAGCAAGGAGACAAAAAGAAATTTTACTGGATTTAACTTGAGCTGATAAACAAAGCTTTGTTAAAGTTATCAGAACTTAATATAGTAACACTAGCAAGAAATGGAGGCTCCAGTGATCTTACAATAACAAATAAACTACTTGGAATCTGTGCTTTCATTAAACATATTTATACTTGTGTTTCCTAGGATTCATGGGAATGGAGACACACAGAGGAATGTTTGAAAGGTATGCTGGTAGAGTTTTCCTTGTTACAGTAAAAATAAAATACAGAGCCAGTATGAATATACTGCCTTGTGTATCCCACATAAAATTAAAAATACAAAGCCCTAAAACCAAAGGCACATCTCTCAGAACCATAACTGCACAGATAAGATAATACACAATATGTAGGATTTCAGAAATAACATACAGAATAGCACAGAACTCTAGGAATTTCTAAGACAGTATCAAAGTTAAGCTAGGACAAACACAAAGGAAAAAGGCAAAAAAAAGTATTTCCCTCTAAGTATCAAGCAGAATAGAACATAAATCCTTTACAAAATATATATGGAAAAGCAGCAGTCCTGAAGTGTCAAGCCAACAGCAGCATCTAAGTTATCAGTCACCAAAATAAGCACCAGCATCTTTACACTAGTAAATAGGTATTTAATCCAATGAAGTTAAGAGTAGTCATTCATCTTACTAAAGTTTAATAAAATTTTCGGATAAGATATAAAGACATACAGGGGTGCAAAACAAGACACAAGAAAGATCTAAGGCAATGAAGGCAGTTTTCCAGACATCAGCTGTCCCTAACCAAACAGCACCAATCAAACAAAATGAAACACAGTAAGACAACAGGGCCACAACCAACTAACCAAATCCACATAAATAAATACATTTCTTTCAAGCTCATTTAACCAGTTGTATTTTAGCACAAAGAAACTGTACTCAGAAACAAAGATAAGGTAGCAGAAGTCTCCAAAGTTACAATGCTACAAAAAAGGTAGCATAAAGCAGCAGAGCATTCTAGTTTCAAAAAAAGTTAAAATACACAAAAAACTAAAACTCCACAGAAAACCCACAGCAGAGAAATACTTGCTGATATATATATTTCCAAAGGACAGAAACCCAATAACAATTTCCTGCAATAGTGAAAGATACCAATGCAGGGGAGATTTAGAGGCAAAACTACTTGGGCTGGAAGGGTCCTCTGTAAGTCATCTGGTCCAATCCCCCTGCAATGAGCAGGGGCATCTTTAAATAGATCAGGTCTCTCAGAGCCCCTTCCAACCTGACCTCAAATGTTTACAGGGATAAGGCATCCTCTCTGAGCAGCCTGGACAGTGTTTCACCATCCTCATGAAAAGCTTTTTCCTTTAACTAGTCTAAATTGACCCTCTTTTGCATTAAATCATCACCCTTGTCATATCAATATATGCCCTGATAAAAACCTTGTGCCCATCTTTCATTTAGACTCCCTTTAGGTACTGGAAAGTGCTATAAGGTCTTCCTGGAGTCTTCTCTTCTCCAGGCTGAACATCCCTCACTCTCAGCCTGTCTTCACAGGAGAGATATTCCAGTCCAAGATCATTAACCATAATGATGTTGTTTGTGCTCTCTTATCTCAATTGGTAGATCCCAGAACCTCCTATTTCTGCTTTACCATCACCATTACAGGGTCTAAAATCCTTCCACACATAACTTCTTAGTAAGGGAGGTCACAGCCCTCACCTTCCCTCAAGTGGATCCTCGTGATTCTACTGATCTTAGACTGGATTATGCCACTAGCGGGTCTTCTCTCTTAATGTTGAAATAACATTCCCTATTTGCATGTACTTACTAAATCTACATTTTCCAGAGAAACCATATGAGCTTTAAAGTGTCTCTGAAAGCCTTATCAAATCAAGATGTAACCAGAACACACAAAGTAAGCCAGCAGTGCAAGCCTCAATGGAATACTGCCCATGTAGAATCTATCTGCCCTTCTGCACCAAGATTTCCAAGTCAGGTAAATCAAATTCATCAATAATCACTATATAAAAAATCTGTATCCTACAAAAAACAGTATCACAAAAACTCTCTCAATTTGAAGCTGTTTGCTCAGCACCAGTTCTACACCAGGCTTCCCATCCCTAAGAAAAATGCACTCCAGAATTGTTGCCAATTCTCTGCTAGACCGTACAACAGCTGCACAACTCAACACAGAGTGCTGAATTTGTTAGTGAAGAGGCAGAAACGCTCCCTCTCCCAGAAAAAGCATTCTCTTGTTCCCTAATGAGCCCTGCATTTGACAGGTCAAGTCATTGTCCCCAAAGGATTCAACACAAACAAATACAAACAAACAAAATTCACAACAGTCAAGTGACTGCTAATTCACCAAACCAATTACAAGTGTGTCAGCTGCCTGCCCACTCAGATTTTACAGGCTTGCTATAGTAGAGACTTTTCAAGGTATTAGAAGGAAGATCTCACACTAAAAAAATCTGGTATCCTGACAACGGAAATCTACAAATGGCAGCAAAAGAAAAAACCTGGCAGAAAGTTTGGCAGGAAATTTCTCAGTGCCACCAGATCCCACACACTTCTATGTATAAGTTCTTAAAAAGAAAACCCTCTCGTAGCCTGTACATGGAAGGCAAGTATTGAATAAAGAATACTTGGAGGAAGTAAAAAAGTTCTCAATTCTGTCTTAATTGATACTTCTTCTGTCTGCATTTGAAGCTTTTTGTTTTACTGTCTTACCGTTACGTGGAATTTAACTCCCACCCTATTTTCAAAGTAAATTGCAACTTTCAACAAGACATAACATAAAGGTCTGTAATGTTACTTTTTCTAATTATCAACCCAATTGCTTACTTCTTTCATATTATATTGCATCCCTCACTTAGGGTGATATCCTAGCTTTTATCCTGGCAAGCTTTCTTTTAACAGAATTACAAGTCCTCTCACAAAGAGAGGTGATAGAGTAGAACACATGCCATCATGGATTTGATAGTTAGATAATTTTTGTGCTTTACAGCACCATTACAAATAAAAGTAGTACCTTCTTTAGCAGTAATACATATAATTATTTTCTAAAGCTTGTTTACCAGCAATTTTTCTATTCCTTGCAATTTATGCTAACAATCATTTCTGTCCACTTGTACTCACTTATTCCTAATCTTGTATTTGTTCTATGTGTACTACCTTTCCCTTGCCATGATTATCTTTTTTCCTGGACTGCTTCTTAATATTCAGTCTGGTAGCTAATTTCTAAAGTGGAAATTCAGTTCTGTGAGTGGATCAAAGGAAGCAGTGGTTTTCTCTCTAACAGCTAAACCTACCTAGATTAGGTGGTATGACAGAAGTGAGTGGGTTTTTTAAGGAAGCATTTGTCGGATTACCTCTAGAATCAACATTACATCTGTAGGAAAACTATGCCTGAAGGCTGATCCGTGGCTTTCTGGCTTTCTAAACCCACCCAGTCTATTTTCACTACTCTGCATCCCCTGCAGGGAATGCATACCTCCCACACTGTCAGAAGCTGATGCAGTTGACAGGAAAGCCTATGGGACAGCAAACACAGCTTCCCAGTTTTCTATTAAGAAAGCCTTCAGTTGCTCTCTGCTCATTCTTCTTGAAAGACATCCCCTTAGGCCACTGTAGTTCTGTTGCTAAAGATTTAAGTGATGATTCCACAGGAGAAATGGAAATTGCATCTGTTACGCAATGATATACTGTATTAAAGATGACACTGTAACACCGTAGTTAAAACTACATCTCCCTACTCAGACTTTCCTCCCAACTTTCCTTTAAAAACATGTACAACCCATCAGACTCATCCTCTGCCATCTGCTATTTAGTTCCCTCTTCCACTACATGAATACACATAATGCCAAGGAGAAAGGACCATTCTGAGCTGGTCTGTACTTTAAAAAGTAGACTTAATGGACTATGACTTCATAGACTATGACAAAGTCATTTACAAATCATTGCTTGATTCCATCCCTAAGAAAGGTGACACTGGGACTACCCTAAGTCATTCACAGGGCAGCACCACACTTCTGGAGGTGCTCTCTTTCAAGCAACAGGAAGGGTCTTTGCTGGGCATAGAAACTTGGATACTTTCCACATCCCAGTCTCTGCTGTACAGCCTTTCCACTCACTGCATGCAGTAACTCTGCACATGAGTTACTTAGATATGATTGGGGAAAAAACACATTCTATCTTACACAAAAGTGTATTACAGTCTGCTAAAAGGGACTTACTTTTGTTCTCTCTTGCTCAGAAGTCTCCAGATTCAACCAGTCATTTCAGTTGTATAAAATACAGATGCCCACTTCAGTGTCAGATGACAGGAAACTGGTGTTCATTCCTTCAACTTTACACCAACATTTGACTTCGGTGTTGTAGCTGGCCCCTAACAGGAATAGAACAGGTAGAAAGACATTGTTAGCACTGCCAGAAAATTTCAATTGACATTACTTTTGAAAACTTCAGAAAGGGAGCAAAATCCCAGAATAGTTGCTATTAAAAACAATCTGGAGAAAGGAAACAAATAGTACTAGTTCTTCTTATGTTCTACCTTATGTCAGGAGGTTTGGCATCAGGTAGGTGGAATTGAGAACTTTCTCTTCTAAAACTCTAAGAACTGGTTTTAAGATGTTGCTAAGTCAGTTCCTTTACTCAAATACACTATGGAATGACTTTCATATGAAAAGCTGTGTAACTTGGCAAACTCAGAAGCAACAGACCATCAAACAAAAAACTTATTTCTACCCCATTCAAGATCTTACAGAAACTAGTATTTTGTGTCCTTTGAAAGAACTCACACAATATCTACAGTTTTATGGTTACTTCTCATTAAATCAGCCATACACTCTAAATTAACTATTGGTAATTAACTCTGTAACTCTAGATACAAGAATACAATAGCACAGGGTTTGATCAACCTTGATGATGCTACATGCCCATCTCTTCAGTGAGAGTGTTTTCTGCAAGCTTCCTTCTGACCAAACATAGAATAATAGACAATGCAAAAAGGGAGAATTCTACATTTTATTGAAAACAGCTCTATAGCTCATCTCCTGGGACACTTGCCACACAATGAAGTCATGTGTTAAGACTGTTAATAACTGTAAAGCCTAACCTTTTTAACCACCTAAATACAAATTAACTTTAAAAAGAAAACTGCAAGGAAGAGATTCTGGTTTACATCATACTCTTCCTGTACCATCAGATACCTGGTCCTTTGAATATGGCTAATGATAAATGCATGACCACTAGCAAGCAATGGGCACAACTCCTGCCCCAGAAAAGAAGCTGTACCATAGAGCCAAGTTACTTTTTAAACATCCAGTTTTTGTCAGTGCCTATTGTGACAAGCCAATCTACAGACCCACGACAAAACATTCTCACAATTTTAACACGGAGTTTGCCTAAGCTGCTTTCCTAGCACTAAGAAAAACGAGGCTTTCTGTGAAAAAAGCTAATACCCTTCTTATGCTCTTAAAACTCGTACATGTGAAAAAAGCCCACAGCAACAAACCAAAATCCACCAACCACACAAAACAGAAAACATGCCTTTTGACTGCCACAACACAAAAAACAGCAAGAAGAAGATCTGTTATCTTAAAGAATAATTTCTTGCTTTAAATAAACTAAAAAGTTTGCTCTGAAACGGAAGGTTTCAGCTTTTCAGTCGCGAACACTGAAAGAAGTCACATGCCTCAGAACAAAATTTAAGCCAGTCAGAAATGAACACTACACAGCGGCTTAAAGGTCTGAAAGCGAATCAAGAGCACTCGGGATGTTTTCACATCACGGAGTGGACTGAACAGGAAAGGTAAAAATTACACTTCAGCGGTGTCTGTGCTGAGCCACACTTCAGCAACGCCTCGCTCCCAGATGGATGCTGCACATCGGGGAGTGAATCAGGAGAAGCCGGAGCCGAGCGGCCACAAACAGCCCGGGCAACCGAGCCCCGCCAGCCGCTGGGCCGCACCGGCACTGCCAGAGCCACCGACACCGCCCGGGCCTCGCACCGACAACGCCGGCGCCCCAAACGACACAAAGCGATCTCGCACCGGCACTGCCCGGCCCCGCACCGGCACTCCCGGGCCCCAACGACACACAGCACCCCGAACAGGCACTCCCCGTTCCCAGTAACACACAGCACCCCGAACCGGCACTCCCCGTTCCCAGTAACACACAGCACCCCGAACCGGCACTCCCCGTTCCCAGTAACACACAGCACCCCGAACCGGCACTCCCCGTTCCCAGTAACACACAGCACCCCGAACCGGCACTCCCCGTTCCCAGTAACACACAGCACCCCGAACCGGCACTCCCCGTTCCCAGTAACACACAGCACCCCGAACCGGCACTCCCCGTTCCCAGTAACACACAGCACCCCGAACCGGCACTCCCCGTTCCCAGTAACACACAGCACCCCGAACCGGCACTCCCCGTTCCCAGTAACACACAGCACCCCGAACCGGCACTCCCCGTTCCCAGTAACACACAGCACCCCGAACCGGCACTCCCCGTTCCCAGTAACACACAGCACCCCGAACCGGCACTCCCCGTTCCCAGTAACACACAGCACCCCGAACCGGCACTCCCCGTTCCCAGTAACACACAGCACCCCGAACCGGCACTCCCCGTTCCCAGTAACACACAGCACCCCGAACCGGCACTCCCCGTTCCCAGTAACACACAGCACCCCGAACCGGCACTCCCCGTTCCCAGTAACACACAGCACCCCGAACCGGCACTCCCCGTTCCCAGTAACACACAGCACCCCGAACCGGCACTCCCCGTTCCCAGTAACACACAGCACCCCGAACCGGCACTCCCCGTTCCCAGTAACACACAGCACCCCGAACCGGCACTCCCCGTTCCCAGTAACACACAGCACCCCGAACCGGCACTCCCCGTTCCCANGGGGCGGGAGCGGCCCCTCAGGCCGTGAGGGTGGGCCGGGCTCAATGGCGCCCTGAGGGGAGCGGGGCTGCGGCCGCCGCCGGCCCCGCCCTGCAGAGCGGCCCCGAAGGAAACACCCCGGGAAAAGGGAGGGGAGGAAAGGGATGTGCGGCCCGCGTGAAGCGGATCGAGCTGATGGAGTGATCACACACCCCAAGCCTTCTGGATGCCCACTGGACACCAGTGAACACTATAATAAAAGGAGTAAACTGTAAGAATGAACACTATGCTAAAAGAAGTAAAAGAATTGGTGATGCAAATGGCAGGGGTATCACTCATGTAAAATTAAAATGAAATAAAAGTCGTCCATCAAATGGCCTGTTGGCCCTGTACAGGGAGCAGCTTGCGTGTCTGGAGGGCAGGGTGGAGATCGAGCCACTCGCTGTGGTCTGGTGGTCTCAGCGAAAGGGGATTTGTGATGTTGTCAAGCCCTTTTAATGTCATAAAGCATATTTCTGAGCTACAAAACAGCAATGTAGCTACAAACCAGCTTCTCCAGTGGTGTGACCGACCCTAACTTGATCCCCCGTCAGAGGAAGGACAATTCCTCCCTGCCCGCAGGACTGGATATCACAGAAGATCTGATCAAAGAAAAAATATTTAAAAACCATAATACAAAAAGTAACTTGGGTTCCTTTGTGAGCAATTAGGAGCTCCATACTCAGTTTGAGCAGATCTCACAGACCCAGCAGTGCTCCCCTCACACCTGCACAGGGCTGGCTCTGGCTCTTCTGGGGGAAGATCATCCCCTGCCAGTTCATGAGCAATGTACCAACAACTATATCAAAGATACCAAATCACCTCTGCTTTTCCACGTCTTCTTGAAAAACTCTTCATCCAGTTTAATTTTGGCACTTATTCCTTCTCTGTGAATAAATAGTTACACCATCTGAAGAGCTGACTCTGACCTAAAGGCTCTTTGAGGTGAGCTATGCATTTGTACAAGGCAAGAAGTACTTTCAGAAGAAGCCACAAGACAGTAATTTTAACAATTTTATGCATTACTTTTAGGTGTCACCTTTACTATCAACAATTTACATTGGGAATTCAAAAAACTTTAGAAAATCAAAAGCAGAAAAACACAGGGCTACTGGGCTGGTGCTTCTTATGACAAAATGTGTTCCTGGAGTGAAAAATATTTTCCTACAATAAGTATGGAACTGTGTGTTTTACATTAATAAGCAGCAGGAGTAAGCAGTGAGCAAAAGGAGATGAAATGTTCACCTCCCTCACACAAGCAGTCTTGTCTGTCTTCTGGTATGATATACCTTTGCCTCTGACATTATCCTCTCAGCAAAGATTAGCTAAAAAATCCACTAAAGCAGTTTTGAAGTCTTGCTTTGATGTATTCCAGTGTGGTATATATATACACATGTATGTATGTGTATATATATATGTATGTACAGGTCTACATACATTTGTGTGTGTACACACAGAGGATCTTTTACTTGATCATTCTTTCAAGGTTTCATTCAAATCACGTTTTAAAGGTTTTTCTCTGTCATGAGAACTAGAACTCATTTCTGACACTTCATGACTCAGATCACTAAAAGTGCTCTCCCCAAATGTTCTCATAAATTTATTTCCATCAGTTTTGTCCTAGATTTTTTCCAACCTGGCTTATGCCCTTTGCATTTCTTTCAGAAGACAAAATCTCAAACAGCCTCTTGCTCATATGACCTTTAATGATCACAACTATTATTCCACCTGAATCTGTCAAGTGAAAGACTCACCCTTGTTCAGTGACTGACCTGTCCCTTTTTTTCCTCCTACATTTCCAAGGCACCTACTGGCACATTTTTGAGGCACTGTTTTTTTCATGCCTTCTGGCTTCCAGTCAGTATTAACCAGACCTTTCTCCTTGGGTCTCTGCTCTAGCCACTCCACACTTTATCCCCAGATAACGTGTACTGTAACCACAGCTCAAATGACCTTTTCCACTCTTTTTTTTTCCCCCAGCTATGCCTCCTCAATGCAGATTGACTTGCTTTCCTAAGAAAAGTTTAGCTTGTGTCTCCAGTACCTTCCTGTGACTCTTCTGTGTGACTTCATCTTCTACTGCACTCGGTCACAATTGTCCTTGAATCCCACAATGCAGGCACCCAAAGGTGACATGAACTGGAAGAAATGTGCTTAGTCCCCTGACTGATGATTCACTGAATAGCTCCTTGGAATGTATAGAGCATAAATTATTAACATAATTAACATTTTGTTAATAATGTGGGACATGAGTGGGGTGGGGGGCTGTTTAGGCTCTCTCAGTATTTCTGAGCCTGGTCCTTGTACTGTTGCACTGCAGGATGTGGTGCCTCCCTTGTAATCAGCCCAGACAGTACACAAATACCCCACCCTCCAATCCCTGGACCATCTGGATAAAAACTGGTTAATTGACAATGCTAATGTCATTTTCAGCTCAGTACAGTTAAAATAGTGTCAAGCCTTCTCCCACAAGTACTCTCTACTTTATCTATTACGCTATTATCTGCCTGTACGTAATCATCTTTGACTCAGACCTTTCCCTAGCCCTTTATGGTCAGACTATGTCTAAATCTGTCCATAGAGCTAAAACTCCCATCTTCTCAAATCTCAATTACTGAAACATCCTTTCTCTTGGCCTTGAAAAATATAACCTTGTCTTACTCATATTTATTGAGAACACCACTACAGTGACCATTTTTCTAAGTCTGTCATTCTCACCGTGTTATTCCACTCTTTTCATCCCAGTGCTGGCTCAGCCTACTCTATCATGTGGATCCTTATCCACCTGTCTTTGCTTTGGAAGGCCTTGGCAGCCTGTCTACTTGCCATTTCCATTCCCTGCTGACACCTAACTGCAGTTCCAATCAGCTCACAATGCCAGTTTTCACAACCCACTTGTAATACATTTAAACATGTTATTTTGTGCATTATTTTCACTGCCTTTTATTTCCAAGGATCCTATAAATGCCCAAAAGTTACTGGCAATTTTCCTTAAAACCTCTCCCTAAAACTTTTCCTTCCTGTAGTGCCTACAACAGAGGATCACAGTTCATTATGCTGCCTTTCCTGCCCTTATTCCTCAGTTCTCTCATTTCATACTTTGTAAAGTGTAAAAAGTATTGACCCTGATACACACCAGGCTCTTGTAGCACTATGGTAATGCAAATAATAAATACACATGTAGAACTGAGATGCCAGGGGGAACTAAGGTGTTATGAGAATGATGATATCAAAGTGCAATTTGAGAGCACAACAATACCTGATAATAATATTGTTTTCGTCCTATTCTGGAGAAAAAAAAAACTAAGTGGAGGTGAGGAGTCTGCATCTTTGAACCCAGCCCATAGGTCAAGTTAAAGATGATTTATGTCCATTTACCACACAGTAATTTTCTCTTGCTGTTTTCAGTTGTTGTGACAGATAAAATGGAAAGGACAATGCAGTGTTAAACATCACAGATCCATAGATGTGTCTGTCTGTTCACATGTGTACATTTTTTTTCCTTTTATGAGTTAGATATTAGGAAAGATACGATATATCAGTGATTCTTTTGCTTTTCTTGCACAGTGCCACTTACACCCTTTGTTTCCTGTCATTGTCCTTTGTTTGCTAACCTGATGTTTATTTTTGTCTCTGCTAAATAAAGACCTCCAGATTTAATTCTTTTAAGCTGTACTTTAAGACCTCTTTAACCTATTTCTGCCTAGCTTTCCCCTCAATTAGCCTAATTGTTTCTTTATCAAGTAACATGTCACCAAATAAAACACATATAGCACCCTAAAAAAATCTGCCCGTTGCTGCTTGACTCACAATAGCAATAAGGTGAGTTATATAAGATGTTTCTTGTATTTCTGGATCCTGCGACTCCCAAGGGCTGGAAATAGCAATTGTATTTTGGGAAGCACTTTCAGAAACACTGACTGAATACTTGTTATTGTGATTTCAGGCAGATGATAGCTCACTTTTGGATACCTGGGTCTGCATACACAGCACTGCTGTCACCAAACCTGGCACTTGGCAGCTGATGCACACAATATATACCTGTCTATGTGTATGTACATAAATACACACATCTGCTGTCACCACTAGGCACACACTGATTCCTTGTCTTCAAAGACAAGGAAAATTAGTATCAGGTATTTGTTGATCCTATATTTATGTAGGAAACTCCCCCTACCCCTTGTTTTCTCTATGCAAATATTAGAAGCAGTTAGTATGTTTTATTTGAGAAATAGCTGCATTTCACAGAAAGGCAAACTCATTCCCACATGTATCATACCTAATTTGCATAGTACATAAAGATTTCTAGAGAACTGGAGTATTTGGATTAAAAGAACCAAACAAATGGAAGTTAGTAATATCCACTGAATTACCCGATTGTTAGTGGAATTAATTCTAGCAGAACAATGCTACAAATTAGGAGAAATATAAGAAAGTCTTCTTAAAGCAAATAGCACACAAAAGCATAAGCTTCCAGTACACTTTCTATTGCAAACTGCAATAGAAAATTATCTGTTAAATGTATAAATATAGCTTGTAAAAGAGAAGGACCCTTTAGACTAATACCTGTTAAGTGCTTTGCTTTTGCTCTGAAGTTCTGTGCAGGGCTGAGGTTTCTTTCAAATCCTGAAAGAATTCCAGTGACACAACTCAGGCAGCTGAGACTGCAGGAGTGAAGTGGTTGAAGTTAAAACACCTTGTAAAACCAAAAGCATCTTGGCATCAAACAGTTTTATCAGTGAAAAGAAAACTGTGCAGGATGGACCCCCAAACACCCTCCTCCTATTGTCAAGGTTCACACATGTGAAGCTTTAACTACAACAGTGTCTGAATCACTTATAATTCTGAATGTAGAATTATTTTAAGCGTCATTTTTAGTGTGTGAATGAGCGCGACAGAGACAGGCTGTCACAGCAGAGTTAATACATGCTCCATTCAGAAATGCTCTTTGTTTTATAGCTCAAGAGTCACAGCAGTTGATAGGGCAGGACAGGAAGCCAGCATTTCCTACTCACAGTGGAATATCTGTGAATTTTGAAAACACAGCACAGCCCCTTTCAGCTGTCATCCCACAACAAAGAGGAGGTAGCTTCAAAATTCAGACAAGCTCCAACAGCAGATTGCAGTTGCTGAATGGCAAAGAGTCCCAAGGTCACAGACCAGCTAGAGAGCCTGCAGAAAGACCAGCATTTTGAGAGCCTTTTCTCTTTCAAATAGTGCATCTATTTAGATCACATCATATTTTTGCTTGATTTCCATGATAGTATTTGCTGTCATATTGTCAACAGCAGTGAGTGCTTGTGTACAATAGGCAACCAATGAGTGGGCAAGCTGTTTCAGACACCACTTCTCACCAGAGCTTTACTGATTTCTGTTTCTCTAAAGCCCAGTTGATCCAATAATTTGGAAGAAATTCTTCACTATCAGGTGTTAGTGATGACCTTCTTGTTGGATTCAAGCTTCTGTCAGCAGAGGCTGCCAGTGCATAGCTCAAGGAACTGAGAGGAGCTTTGAGTTCTCCAAAGTTCATGCTTTATTGATTCTGGTTGAATTCAAATTTCTCATGTTTTGTAGGCAAAATACATCTAATCTTGTTATTCTGAGGTGTTAATCTTTATAATGAAAAAGAAAACACACCACCATAGTCAGTTTGCCTAAATATGGCATGGTGGGAAGAAGAGAAACTGGGTTTCAAATGCATTTCCCATTATTAGAGAAATTGCATTTCCCATTATTAGAGAAAATTGCCATTTATGGGCAGGATTAAAACCAACTGGCATTCATGGTGTTAGCAGAACCTTCACTGCAGCAGTCAATGAAGATCTTTCTCTTAAGTCCCGTGGAACCAAGGATCCTTCCTTGTGGGACTGAAAGAGCCATACTGCTGTGGATCATTTGGCCTGGCACATCTTTACACTCTGGTGAATAGGAGAAAATAATTTTATTATGAAGCAGAATTTCTTTGGTTGCTCTAACGAGTGAAACAAACCCTCTCTCAGCTCTGCAAAATCACTGAGACAAAGTGGGGTCTCAGCAGCCCTGAATATCACATCAGGTGCTGATACAGGTTCTTCAGACAATTAGCAAATCTTCAAGCAGCCACCTGAAAGAAATAATGGCTTTTATTGGAGCTAATGCAGTTATTTCTTCCATGAAGCTTCTTGTGAATAATTCTTGCTGGAAAAATTGTACACGATTTCTTTTCATTTATATTTTAATGCAATTTATTATACAACAACGACCCTCATTCAGGGTTCAGAAGATCAGAGCACTTACAGTAATCTTCACAGCACTTTTTATCTCCAGCTACAGCTTACATTCACAGCATGAAAAGAATAAGAAGTTAATGTACCAAATCAGAAGGTCTCTGTGTGGCAGTGTTAATCTCAATGTTGAACTATTATTTATAAGTAGACTTATGGTAGCATCTAGAGACCAGGGCCTCATTGTTTGGGCACTGTAAAAAATACACAAAAATACATAAAAGAATATATTTGCTCTCTAGGATAGCTCAGAGTTTGAGTTTGAAGATGATTTCAGGATCTGGATAAGAGGTACTACAGCTATAAATACTGCCACAGCCAGAGGCAAAACTTCTCATGCTTATTGTGGATGCTGACAAGAGGAATGAAATGACCAACTGACAGACAATTAAAATGGAAACATTATTCTGGGATCAGACTTCTGGGTGCAAGAAGATGAAAAGAGTCTCCCTGCCTGATTTCATGCCAGAACAAGCATGGATGCAGATGGTGTCTCACTACATCTTGGGTACATTAACCATCCATTAGAAGCTCAAGAGGTGTCAGGTTTGAGTCTCTGAACCAGCCAGTCATGGAGATGTCTGCAAGATGAAGCAGGGGGTAGAATGGTGAAGCAGTTTCATATCCCTGTGAATTAGAGTTCTGGAAAAGCATGTTCTTGTGGTGCTGGATCTACACAAGGCTTAGCATGTTAACTTTTGGCATAGTAGCTGGAATTGGGGGCACCTTTTCTGGCTTGTACACTGGTAACCATTCCAGGATACAATGACCTTTTTTGCTACCTCTAGTAAATAATGTTTGTCTCCTCTCTGTTGAATGCTGTATCCCTATCACAGCTCACTTCCAGCCAGGTCCCTCTGAGAATGAGTGATGCAATCAATTCTTGTGTGTCTAAGCAAACTCCCACTCATCTTCCTCCCCCAAATAGATGACTTTGCACTGTTGGTTAATTGTACCAAAGTCAAAATACACTAGGTCTAGTGTTAAACAGCTACCCCTCAAACTGTCTGTGGATGAGGGACTATCTGAATTTTATGGATAGGTAAGCTGAGGCACAGGCACTAGCAGCCCCTTATTTACAGTGACAAGCTCACCACTGGGCTAGAAAGCCTCCCTAAAGGAAGGAAAGGGCTCCACAGAGCAGCAAAGGAGTATTCCATGGCAATCAGCTGTGCAAACCCCCCTCCCACACTCCCAGCTCTCCACTAACAAAGCCACACTATTACATTTCCCCTGCTGTCTGTCTGGGTACTTGCTGCATTATTATTAGCAGTGTACCACAGATCATAGGCCAGACACCTTAGCCGAGGAAATAACTGCAGGTTTGAAGAGGAGTAGGACTCCACCTGCTCTTCAAGATGCACAGGTGGCACTTTTGAAGAGTTTGTTGGCAGGAATATTGGCCAAGAAGAGTGACCTGCTCATGTTGTCTGTGTGAGCACAAGCCCTATGGCAGGGCCAGGTGTGCCACATCACAAAGGTGGGAACGAGGTGTTGAGTAAAGCAAAGAACTTGCAGAGAGGAGAGGTGCAATCCATGGCTCATCCTCCAGTGCCTACCTGCCAGGCTGCATGCTATCCCTGTCAGAATTAGCCAACTGGCTCTTAAGGTTGGAAACTTAAGACACCAAGGGGCCTGACTCACAGCCCCTTTTTGCTCACAACAAGCCATACAGAAACAACCAGCTTATCCTTCCAGATCTGCACAGCCACTGGTGGTAACACACAACCCACTGCCCATGAGGTGTGGCTGCTGGTCCTGCTTAACTGCACTTGAAAAATCCTACTGGTGTCTGCCTGCCTCATTAGGCACCTAAATTTCTTTGGGATTCTAGTCTTGAGCCTTTTGTGCCCATGGTCCCCCACTGCTAATGGACATCATCAACTACCCTGAAAGAGCACAGGAAAACATATATATTTATTAAGGATTGTAAGGCTCAAACAGGGGGTTAATGGGAACTGCTTAGGCAAATAGTGCAGTCAGCTAATAGGTGAGAGAGAATAGTAATTTATGGGCTGAGAAGAGGAAAGGAACAAGGGGCTGCCAGGTAATTCTCCTTCCCTGGCTGCCATACAAAGCCAGCAGGGTTGACAAGGAGCAGTCTGTAAACTTGAAACAAAGCATGTTTCTGCAGCTGGATAGCCAAGCACAGCTGTATATCAGCAAAACAAAAAAGAGATTTCACAGCTTTATAGCTTTGGGCTGGTTTCCCCTCAGGGAGTGAAAACAGGCCAGTCTCACCACCCCTGCCACTGCCCTGGGTCTTGTCTGTCCCAGTCATCCATCAAACAGCACAGCTCCAGGACAGGGAACCCAGCAGGGTCAGCACACGTGTCTTTTCACTCCTTGAAAAGGGATTAAGGCAACATCAGAACAATTAAAATGTCCTTTTTTAATACAAATCCAATTTTAAGCTTAAAAGGGCATTTATTTTTTCTTCTCCAGCCAAGTTGGTTAAAGACATTAAATTGCAGCATCAAAAACCTTGATAAGGACAAAAACAATGTGGTGCACAAACCTCAGGAGCTTCTCAGTGGTTTTTGGCTTTGACACACGTTGAGACTGGCAGCAGGGATCAGCCACAGGCCCTTTGGGCTGTGGGGACAAATCACTGCTGTGGCAGTGGGTTGTTGTTGTTTTAATTGGCATGTACCCATCGTGAAAAATGATACTCACTTTAAAAAAATGTAGGTTTATTACAACCTTATCAAAAAATACAACAGAAGACTGAATAGAGAAGATAATACAGTACTAGCAGCAAAGGATTCTACCACCATGTGCTCATCCACACAATGGATGTTCTGTCCTTTAAACCTTTAGCCCCTCCCAAAGTCTTGTCAATCGACTCCTTCTTGGCTGTCTGCTGGTGGAGATCACTTTGTTACATCTCCATTGGAGGCCAGGTGCTGCACAGTAACAAGCCAACCCTCCCAAATGCCCTGACTACCCAGGCCATCCATGATAACAATGCAAGGGGGGAAACATAACTATACATCTAAAAACTTCTCTCAACATGTACATAATATTTGCCCTTTAATTGTGAGAGTCAACCATCACATTACTCATCTATAACACAGCCATGGCTGTGATTAACTACAGCTCCAGGGATTTCAGCCTTACTCCTTTAATAACCTGCCTGTCCCTGGTTTCATGCAGGATTATACACAGGAGGCCTCTTGCCCAGCCAGAGTCTTAAGTTCTCAGAACTCCTGCATCTGCTGAGCAGTACTTCTGTTTTAGCTTGCCCAGGAGACACCCTTTTGATATTTAAAACATCTCACTCTTTTCTAGGCTTTTTTATTATTTTTTAAAAATTTGCTATCATCTATCTATCTATCTATCTATCTATCTATCTAATCTACATCTACATCTACACCTATACCTATATCTATATCTAATCTATATCTATATATATCTATCTATCTATCTATATCTAATCTATATCTATATCTATATCTATGTCTAATCTATATCTATATCTATATCTATATCTATATCTATATCTATATCTATATCTATATCTATATCAGGGAATAGAAGAAAACAGGCATTAATCTGGATTTTAGCACCAAAACCTGAGCTCATCCTGAGCAACTGTCTGTGCAGATGTGCCAGGGCCAGTGTCCCCCCAGGAGCATGTGCCACCTGCCTGTCAGTGCAGATGGCAGCAGCAGAGAGGCAGAGCTGGAGCAGCAGCCACTCGCCTCATTCCTCCCCGTGTCCTCGCTGCCCTGCAGCACCAGCAGGGAGCAGGTCCCCCCTGGGGCCACCCTGCTCATCTGTGGCGCCTCTCCCACCACGAGGGTCATGCAGGCAGCACCATGAGACAAGTGCCAGCTTCTTGCCAGGTGCTTGCTCTGCTCCCAGAGAGGTGTAAATCAGGGGCTACCCTGCGGCAGGCAGTGGAATAGCTCCTGATTTACAACATCCTACACAAGAGGAGAGCTTGACCTTACACTTCAACATCAGTGCAGCTTCCTTTGTTGAAAGCTTCTTAAGACAGACATGTAATCAATCCTGGAGAGCCATGAACAGCAGGGCTCAGGTTCTGCATAAGTCAGGGCTATGCTTCCCAGGGAAATTGTCTGATCCAGGCTCCCATGACATCTATTCCTAGGCACTCTCTGCCTACTGTCTAATAGGAAAGAGTGTATTTTTCTGTTTTTCCTTTGTTATAAATGGGCTGCTTTAGAATAAAACAATCCACAAAGAGAATTTTTCCACAGTAAGTCTGGCTTACCTATGCTACTAATATTTCAGTGAGAGAGGCTTTCAGTGAGCTCAGGTCTTTGGAAATTCTGGACTTTATAGGCATTTGATGTTATTTTAGAATCCAAGAGGAAAAGCTTACTGCCTTGCCTCTGTTTTTTCATGGCCATAATTATGAGGGCAGTCTGGTGAC
Source organism: Peucedramus taeniatus (assembly GCA_013400575.1). Lineage (NCBI taxonomy): Eukaryota > Metazoa > Chordata > Aves > Passeriformes > Fringillidae > Peucedramus > Peucedramus taeniatus. The sequence goes on along the minus strand of WBNO01027563.1, from coordinate 718,499 downwards.
GTAACTTGTATGGAAAATAAATGATGGCATTCAACAGTGAGTGCTGTCAGACACTTTGTTCCTTGTAACTATTTTAGAAATCCAAATTCAGTTGCACTGCCAGAGCACCACATGCTGCTCTTATTTGTGTTTGCAAAAATCCCCTACTATACCACTGCCTTCAGGAGATCTATTGTGTGTTTACACTGCATGGTGGCAGAATTTGGCTCACAGTGTAAGTCCATGTACATCTTGTGGGGTGATCTGCTGGTCCAGTAAACACAGCAGGAGAACTGTGCAGATATGTTTAGTCCTACCACTCACTAGCCCTTACTAGCTGTGACTATTTGCCTTAATGACACAGACTGTCAGAGGGAAGGCAGGATTACACTTTGAGCATTTTCACACTTTAAACAGAGAGAAGAAAAGGCAAGGCAAAGTACAGACAAAGGTATTTTTTCTTTCAGAAAAAAACCAGACAATTAATTGTCATCAACTCTTACAGCCTGACACCAACCAGGACTGCAGTGCTGGTACTCCAGCTGCTGGAATGTTTGCCTGTGGTCATCATGCCTTTGCCCTGCACTTCCCTGTGCCTGTGCTCCAGCCCAAGCTGCCAGCAGACCCAGGGAAAGGCAGCAGCCTTGTGCTTGGGCTGCAACCCAAGCAGGGCATTGGTCATTGTGGTTATGTGCCAACTCCCCAAAAGACATGTTTACTAAAGAGTAGTTACAAATGCAACCAGCAAGACAATAATAATTATACTTAGTCTGGTTCTTCTTCCAACAACACCTCTGTGGCAAGGAAGGTTTATCATTCCCTCTTGAGGCATGAGGAGTGGGATACTGAGGGGTGAAAAGCTCTACCAGCTGGAAAGGTAAATAAAAAAAAACAGAGTAAAAACAAGTGTGTACATAACAGAGGTACAAGAGAAACTGTTTCAAAAATTCAGTTGGAAACAGTTGGCTTTTGAAGCCATCCTCCCCACAGTGTTTGTAACCCAAATCATGCAGAACTGAAAAGATGAAGCGTGTATTGACACAAACAAAATGAAGAATGAAAAGAGGACATTTTTGCTGTTTTTATTAATATCCCAAAGAGGAGCAGGCAGGCAGCAGACTTCTCTGCCATCAGTGGCTGCTGTGCTGCCAGCCTGGAGGACTTGAGTGCCTCTGGATCCCAGACAGTGTCAGACCTGCCACTCCCTGAAGCTCCCTGTGCCCTGGCAGGATACAGCTCACGACAGAAAAGCTGCTGAAATGGTGCCAGTTTTCACAGCCAAACAAACTCACCTTTGTCCTCACCACAGACTCACTGATGGGCATTTCTCCCCCTCTCTGCTGAGCAGAGGCAAGTCAGCATTTCTGCCTTACTCAGACACTTGTTGAGTTCTACAGCATATTTTGGGCAATCGTTTGGTTTCCTTTGCTGGAAAAACTGGCTTTTTTCTTCCTCACCCTGGTTTCATACAAGCACATGTCAAACTCGAGATAAAGCTGGTTAGGGGTCATTCCCCTCAAAACCTCTGGCTCTGCAGGATCTGCCTTTGCCATCAGAAAGCCTCAAGGATCTCTGACAAGCCTGGAGTGGTTGTACCTAGGGAGGTCTCCTGCCCACCTGCACACCAGCAGCAGAGCATGTGCCTGGCTGCTTTAAACCCTGACCATCCCCTCTCATTTTTGACTTCAGGAGCTGTTTTCTGCCTTCAGCTCTGGAGAACAGGCTCCTAGAAGGACCCACTCCAGGACAGGAACATCCTTGCCAAACCCCTCCCTCCAGCAAGGAATCCCTCCAGGAGATTTCCTCAGGCTTTCAGTGCCCACAGTGTGCCTCAGACAAAGGGCAGCAACAACACATCTCCACCAGGAAGCTGGGTGGTGTCTGGCTCAGTTAAATGGAGGCAATTTTAGCTCTAGATTCTATTTGTGCATTTATTTAACATTGCTAAAGTTTTCCTGTTCTTTCCCACCCCTCCTCTCAGCCTGGCCTCCCCCAGGACAGGCACCAGCTCTCCCATAAGACAATTTCTGTGTCGAAGGAGGGACATTCTGTACTCACCACTTCCCTTGCAGGTGTCACAGAATAAGCAAGGTCCCCTTCTCACTGCCTCACACTTGGCATTTACACAAGAACTGCCACTTAAATAAACATGGTGCTATGTTAAAAAAAAAAAACCCAACAGAGATTAATTTCACATTTACCTATAATTATACTTGAAAAGGACAGTGGGCCTCAGCAATCCCACCTTAAAATAAAATTAAAGCCTGCTTAAACTCTCTGTCTGGCCCACTGCTCCTACCAACAGCACACATGCATTTGTATATGTTATTAGATTGACGTTGTAGCATCCTGGACAAATCAAATTAATTCAAATATCTGCAGGTACAAAACACTGTAGCTGAAAAATGAGCACATAAAAATATGCAATTTTCCCCTGGCAGTTTATTATGGTATGAAGAAAAAAACATTCTGTGCTTGAAGCTGACGTTATATTACAAATGTATTGCGAAGTATGATGTGACTATTAAAATATGATTACACAAAGTATGAACATTTTAAGAAGTTTACAGTACAGCGAATCTTTTATAAACAGACTCTTAAATATACAGAGGACAATAGTAGCTGACAGAAAAACATCAAAAATTAACTATTAATGTTTGTAGACTTTTCCCCTGAAAAAAGTCTTACATTAAAACAGAAATTATGAAAAGCCTTAAAACCAGGAACAAATCACCTGTACACTACAAATATACATGGTAGAGGTGCACAAACCAGAGCTACCTTTTGCTGAAGGGTTCAGTGGCTGGAAGCTGGGCAGTGCCTGCCCAGCACCTCCTGTCCAGTGTGACCACCATGGGCCACGCCACGGCGAGCCTGCCACCCCAGGCACAGACCCATCAGCACTGGAAGGTCCCAGCACACACTCCCTGCAGGACAGCACTGGCACATTGCCACTGGCACAGCAACCTACTGGAGTGTATCAGGCTGAGAACATGCCCAGGATCTGGCACATGGATCTCTGCAAGCAGATCCCTGAATGCACTGGGTGCCTGGATGGGTCCTGTGTACCACTTGGTCTGCAAGACTAAGTGACAAGGGAATCAGCAGCTCCTTTTAGTTTTTTTTTTTTGTTTTTTTTTTTTTTTTTAATGCAACTTTTCAATCTTTCTTCTTGATATGGGAGAATAGATGCCACATTTGATTTCTGCCTAGTCTGGTTGCAATGACACCCCTAGATCATGTGTTAAGTTATGTCAAAAACATAAGTATTTTATGCTGTAATACACAGTATTACTGAAACTAACAATATTATTTGCATATTTATAACAAGGTATAATGAAATCCCTATAATAAAACCAAAAGTTATGCTATAGATTTATTTACAAAGAGTCCAGCAAAGAAGTATAAATACTTCTACATTTAAGGTTTAGGAAAACATAATTTACAAAATATTCAAATATATACAGTCATCTGAAAAACTGCCAATATTAAACTTTGATGCAGGCAAAGAATTGGCTGAGTCTATTCCCTCTGTATTGAACGAGGCAGTGGCTTTCACGGGTTGTCTGTTCTGTTCAAAGCCATACGTTTCTTATTTACAATGAGGCTGCTTCTCTCCGAGCTAAACATGTCCAGAGCTTTGAGCATGCTGTCCCAAAATGTCATCTATCATTGTCAGATTGTTCAACCACTCTTCGTCGTTGCTGCTGCTGTTCTTCATGAGGGAGTCGAGGAAGTCGGTGTCGCTGCAGTTGGCAGGCATGATGGAACTGCTGTGCTGGGACACGAAGTCGTACTGGGGCAGCTCGGGGGCGGCGTTCATCCTGCTGAAGGCGTCGGGCTGGCCGCTGGAAGGGTAGCTCGGCGGGCCGAGCCCCGGGGCAGGATTGAGCTGGTTAAAACTGGACACTCCTTGGGGCAACGATTTCATAACATTCATAGCTGGCAACGGTCCCCTGGTTAAATTGTGTCTCAAGTTCTGATTATTCATTGAGCTCAAGCCCTGGCCAGACTGTCCCATGCTCAGTTTCTGCATCTGCCTGACCTGGATGCCAGGAGCGATCTGGTTTGGTGGCACCACAGCCTGCTGGGAGAACGCCTGACCCGGAGTGCTCGGCCGCACGCTCTGCTTGGAGAACACCGTGTTCCCGGAAAACTGCTGCATGCTGGTATCCATTTGGCTTTGATTTGGCATTCTTGGCACAGTAGTCGGCGTCCACATCTGGGCTGATGAGTTGGGGTAGACGTTGGGGATTCTCGGCATGCTTGGCTGCCTCAAGTGCTGCTGTGTTGCAGAGTGATTGGCTAAGGAGCCAGAACTGAAGCCTCCCATTGGCATTCCCGGCCTCACAGTGGAGTGGTTGTGAACCGTTTGGCACCCCGAGTTCATGCCCAGTGAGTTCTGGCTTGGCCGCAGTGGGATGTTAAAGTCAGAATTAGGTGGAAAAATCCCCTGTTGCTTGCCAGGGTTGTGTGGAATCATCACCATTGTCCCGCTGCTCTGGCTGGCGGTGGCTGAGGCCATGCCAGAGCCCAAGGTGCTCTGGAGCATGGCTGGGTTTGATGGCAGCATGCGGTGGTTGGGCGGAGGAGCGGGAATCACCTGGTTGCAGTCAGCAGGAATGGGCTGCTGCACGGCTGTGGACAAAGAGACACGTTAGCTGGTGAGCACAGATTCACCCTGGAAACATGGCTAAACCTTTAAAAACTGCTGCTCTTTCTTTCATGTCACGGGGGCTTCTCCTTTGTGTTCTTTGTAACAGAGTTATACTGGAGCCATAAGGAAACAGGAATCTCACAATATGTGATAAAATGCAAAATGCTTTTCATTCAGGGCAGAGCATCATTAAGTGTCTCTATTTAACCAGACACCAGGCCCTGGCACCTCAAGGATTTTCAGGCCATTTCCTTCCTTACCTTGAAACTGGTTTATCTGCTGAGCTGCAAACAAGCTCCTCTGTTCAGATGTTACTCCCAGCATGTTTTGTCTCTGCTTTTCCTGTAAAACAAGGGGAGTAATCGTGAAGTTGCAGTCTCTTGACAACCAAAAAGCAGCAGACACTTTAAGTGTAGCCACTATCATTAACAACCTCTCCCATACACCCTATACCCCCCTCTTCCAATGAGACTCAGCCCAGACAGTTCATTTCAGACTGAATTTTAGTTTCTCAAATTCCTCTTCTTGCAGAAGTGTCCTGATGCCAGCCCAGCACTGGGAACTGTACCCTTCAGCAGATGCTGTGCAGGCAGCCAAAGGGGAGCTGGACAAACATGAAGATTCCTGTGTTCACCAGCTTATGAGTCAAGTGTGCTGCTGCTGGAAGCTCTGCCCATGTGCACCATCCCCTTGTGTCTGGTTGCTACTTCTAACCAGAACACAGGAGCCAGGGATCCAGAGCAGGTGCTCCCTGAGCAAGGCATTGCTGGGCTAGTCCAGGTGACCCGATTCGAGTCTCCCACCATGTAGCCCCAGAACCCAGCACTGCACTCACAGCCCTGCTGTGGGCAGCAGCTGTGACCTGGGGAGCTCTCTGGGGATGGTGGAGCTCCCCCCATGTGAGAGTGGCCCAGAAAAAGTTGAAGCCAAGCAATGGCAGGGAGGCAGAGTTGGGTTTGAAAGGGAGTCTGATCAAGGAGTAGAACAGGACTTCACTGAGGGTTTTACCGAGCTACTTCTCGTCTGATTTCCCATCCACAGAAATGAGCCTCCTTGACCCAAATCCAGTAGCATATTCAGAAAGCCAGAGGCACATGGTCAGAGCTGCCTTACCCAATTAATTGGTGGGATTTCCCCATGCCAGCTTCCTCACACAGCTTGTAGCAAACCTCCTACAGGGGCTTCTGTTGCTAGAGAGACCAGTCAAGTCCTGGACAAACTGGAGCCTAACATCTGCTCTGCCAGGGAATCCCCAGGGAACCAGAGAGAAAGGCAAGCATGGAGAACATCTCTCTGGGGCTGATTCACCTTCCAAGCCTCCCTTCTCTGCATCTTCCCTCCCAACTCTGTGGCTGACCAAAAAATGACATCAGGGATATGGAGGTGACCAAATCCTTCCCTTGCATATGAGGGGGCAGATCTGCACTCAACTCTGGCAGAGCAGCACTTGGCCTTGGCCTCATGCCTGACTCACCACAGCCTTAGTCTGACTCAGCCTAGCAATTCCAGGGTCACTCTTAGTGTTTGCTGACTGATGATTTCCTCATTCCAGTTAGTCCTGTCCTTCCCAGTGAGGTGGAGAGCACAGCAGCCACAGAGGCATTCACATGGTACCTGCATCAGCTGCCGTTTCATTATCTGCTGCTTCAGTAGATGGTTCCTCATCGTGTACCCATTGACCGTGGCTGGTGCCGGCACGGAGCCGCCGCTCGGGATGGAGCCTGGCTCCTGCAACCTGGCAACGATTCCAGGGTTTTGATCCTGCCAAGAAAGAGGGAAAAAAGAAAATTAATCTCATCAGGGAGGTAACAACAGAAGCCCTTATCCTCTATACTGATGCCCCCTCTTCAGTCTTCAGCTGTCCCAAGGCCAAAACACCTCATGGACTCACATGGCCCTGTGTGTTACAGTGAGGACAGTGAGAGGTGAGGGAGTGCTCTGATTTCTAAGGATCAGCACAAGAAGAAGTGAGAGAAGCTAAAGGTTAATCCAAAATTACTCCTGAGTTGCCCAAGGTCATGGAGACCCATTCACTACCACTGCTGCAGTCACAGGGCTCCCTGGCTGGCAGAAGGGGTGGGAGTAAAACATCACATTTCTCACAACTTCTCCAACAGTAACACTGAAAGACAGAAGGAAAGGAAAGTTGCATCAGGGTAGGATTTGGCATGTGAATGTAGAGGAAAAACCTACAGGAAAAGAGCAAACTAAAGGCAAAGGAATGGAAAAGGTGCCATCAGACCCAGGACCCAGAGAGATAAGGAAGATGTGGCCCTGGGATTGAAATGGTTCTTCTGGGTTTCAAGATCAGATGAATAAGAAGAGGTCACTGTGGAAGGAGAGAAGAACATACAAAAATGCAGGGCCAGGTCATGCCTGGGCACAAATCAGTAATAAATGCAGGGAGCCCTGCTCCTGCCTGGCACAAACCAGCCTCTTTCGACATCCTCAGTGAAAGATCCAAATTGACTTTGACAGTTGAGCTCTTGCCTCCAAAGAAAGAGTACAGTGGGGAGGAGAGAAAAAATAATTCACCAGAACATGGTGAAGACACAACCCAAAATGGAAAAAGAATTTAAAAAATACTGAATTCTAAACATCTTAGGAGCTGGCAGGTATTCAGGGAAATACAAGAGAAAAATGAGGGAAGAAGTCAAGGCCTCACTAAGGACAAGATCCTGTGAGTGCTGTACCCAGGAACAGCAGCACCAGCGTATTCCCCATTCTCCCATCCAGCTTCTACATTATTTATGATGTATTGTTATTATTGGAAGAGAGAAGTATGTATATTATATCCAGCATCCTTAGCTGGGCCATGCTTCCTTTGTTTTCAGAGTGGAAGCCCACATCCTTTGTTTGAGAATCAATGTTATCAGGAGATAAGCAAGAAGAAAATGGTTGTTGCCTTCTGACATCTGACAATTAGAAGCATGCTCAGATGGAGAAAACAGGATACGAGCCATGTTTCAGAGGGGCCAGAAGGAAGCCTTGAAAGGCATTTGTCACCAGGAAAGCTCCTTGAGCCTGGGGCACCTTTCCACAGAGGCTTCACCATGAGGAATCATCCAACTCCTTCCAAGACATTCTTTCTAAGAGGGATTACCAAGAAGGTCACTGAAATTACTCATTTTTATGGTGCCTCCTTTTGTTGTAGCACTTTGGTCTATTATGCAAAAGCACAATTGATGAAATGTAAATGCCTGCTAGATAATTTACTAAAAGACACAAACCTGCAGCTCATCACTGCTCTCATTATCATTCCTATTCATGGGCAGTCTCATAAGACTAGATTTTATTACTGGTGCTTTGCTTACAATTCTGCTGGACATCTCTCCTCCTCCCCCTTCCCTCCTACCCATTTTACTCCCTCTCTCCCACGGAAAAAGAGGAGGGGAGGAAAAAGTAAATATGATTTACTACAGATGTAAATATGAAAGTTCATTTTAAGCTGGCAGTCTGCTTTCATGTCAGACAGGATTCTGCAACCACAGTTAAGCTTTGAATAATGCAGATTGCCTCTGGGGCAATATTTGAAAGTGGAGAGATTCAGTTTGTGTACTCTGCACATGAAAGACACTGAAATGTTCATACCACCAAAATCCCTGCCATCTATCCAATTTCCTCCAAACTTGTCTTGTGGTGCGCAGAGGGTCTGTGCTTACTGAAGCAAAGGAGTTTTAGTGCAAGGACAATCATTCTGATGTCTTGCTCTGGGCTATTGCATTAACAAGTCATAACATAAAAGTCTCTTTTCCTAATCATGTCCACCTCATTCTAATTTCTCCTAAACATCATCAAGAAAATAATGTTGATGTTTCCATATTATTAATGGTAAAGAAGTGTAAATCACATTACTAATTGCAGCTCTTGTGCTGTGGGGGTACAACTGCTTAATTATAAGGGATTTTCTGCAGGCACCCTATAGCAATAATGACAATCAGTAAAGTTCATTTGCAAATACACTGAATGGGCTGCTGAGTTTTTTAGAGCAAAGTTGTATAACACTTAATTAGCCAGTAAAGAAACAATCTAGAGATATGCAGTTTGCTTTTGGGGAAATTAGGACAAAATAGCATAGCTGAGAAGCCAAAGAGTGAGTTCGAAATCCTGACTTCTACAAGTTCACATTTAGGTTAAGACAAAAAAAGAAAAACAAAAAGGAAAAGGAAAAAGTTCTCTCTTTTCACCACTAGTGGGAACTACTGTATTCCTGTACAATAAAAAATAACCACGCGCACGTCATGACTAAGAATAGCTATGGTGTAGTCTAAAGGACACTGCAATCTGTACCAAAGGTTAATGAACTTTAAACATTTTTCCTTTTCATCACTTCCCAAGAAAAATCCCTTTCCCTCCCCTAGTAGAACCAAGCCAAAGCAGCCACAGTCTTAACTCGTCTGTAGTTTGGATTTATCCTATTATAAATCCAGGAAGACAGCAAAGAGAGAAGGATTCTGATGCCAAAGCTGGAAATGTTGGAAGGGGATGTTCCCACCCAAGGTTCCCTGTGGCTGAGCTGTACAGTTACACTGGAGGGTGCAGAGAGCTATGGGAGGTTCTGACTCTTTGACTTAAAAAAAAAGAAAAAAGAAAAAAAACATTTGCATGTGGGTATCAGGGTTTTTTCTCCATTTTCCCCTCCCAAAACTCATAGTAAAATGTGCAAAATCCCTAACTAAATGGCATACCACACAGACCTGGAAATGGAGAGTGCATTTGAGAACATGTGTTCCTGTTGCCAGGCAAAGTGTCACAGCAGGTCCAGAGCTCCTGCAGCACTCCCTGGGCTTCCCAATGGGGCAATTTCTGCTCAGAAAGGCCTTGGGGAAAACTACACAATTCTGACTTAGTATCTCATGCACTAGTTCCAAGAGCAGGGAGAAGAGAGTGGGTCTCCAGGCCTGCAGGAAGGTGTGATGCTTCTGTCAGTGTGCAGGCCATGGCCCAGCCCAGTGGAACCAGTGCCCCGCTGGCGCGCGACGGCAAATCCGCGCTCACTGCACCCAGCTGGAGCCACTGAGGGCCTGGTCCAACAACCACTCAGGCAGCTGCTGAATGGAAACTGCACACAGTGCCACTGAGCCCTTCCAGGGACATTTATGAATCAACATCCTTCCAAAAATCCACTGACGAGCTCGAGCCCCATCATCTGACTACGGAGAAAAGGCACAGCTGCAGCAAATAAGCGTGGAGATGAATTGTTCTGTGTGAACGTGGTTGATAAACTTCAGTCCTCAGTACTTAGTGATATATCCAGTAATCACTCTGTGGCTTCACTTAAGAAAAAATGAGTAAGTTTATGGCCCTTAATTCCTCTGAATCCTCATTAACAAACAGTCCAAAAAGAATTTAAAAGCAAGACTTTCTGAGGATCTGAACCACAGCAGTAATCACTCTTTGGCAAGTATGTAAAAAACCCTCTAATCTTTAATAAAGAGCATTCATTGTTTTTAAGGACTATGTGAAAACACTAAACTCATTTATCATTATTAAACTTTCCCATCTGCTCTTACGGTGTAACTCCAAAGAATATAACAAAGAAATTGTACATGTTAAACTGTATTGACTTAAGCCCAGAGCTATTGGAGATGCACAATTTTTTTTTCAGTGAGGGCAGGAAGGGGACTGCAGGCTGTTAGACAGTCTCATTTGTCCAATGCTGAAAAGACAGTTATCTGCACCAAAATGGCTCTCGGAAAGGCACATTTGCTTTATAAGAAATAAGCTGCCAGGTGAGACCATTCAGCATCATGTTAAAGGCTCACACAATAAAACTAAGTCATGAATTTGAATAGTTAACAGATGGACTAATTAGAGACTGAATTCTTTGTGGTTCTAATAGATAACCAGGTCACAGCAAGGTTACTGAGAGAGAGGCAAGCAGCACTGTAAATTTCAGTAGATATTTGCAGAGTTGGGGAAGAGCTGCACTTCCTAACTGAAAATATTAGCAGTAGTGGAGGAACAGAAAGGGGACTAAATAAAATTACCTCTAGTACCTGAATTTAAAAAGTTTATTCAATTTCAAAAGATGCTGCTGATTTGAGAAATATTCCCTCTGCTTCCAATGGGGCATCCAGCTGAATCCAGTGATTTCAGAGCTTAAACCAGAAGGGCTGTTGAGATGAGCCACAGCATAAAAACAGAAGACCAGAGGAAATGGGGCACCCAGGGTGGATGTTTGCTCCAAGTACATGAGTGGGACAAACTGCTTTTACCACCAGGTTTGGGGTTTTTTTGGCAACCAAAGGTAACTTAGTTTGAAGTATTTACCACGATGTCACAAAATAAATAAGAAACACAAGAAACAACCAGAAAACCATGGCTACAGGACTTGAGCAGAGCCACTCCTGACCTGCTCTGAGGCCCTGGCTCCTGGGCTGGGGACTCGTGGACGATCCGTGCTCGTGGCAGGGACAGCTATTCCCTGGGGGTGGGGTGAAGTTTCACAAACCAAGTTTTGTTCTGTATTTTAAGAACATCTGTTACATACAAGGAGTTCTGTACTCTGCTGAGAAAATGCAAATACTAGTTTCAAACTAATGCCCCTGCACTTCCCTGCACTCCCACCTGCCCCCTGATGCATCCTCCTTCATCCAGGAGCTGTGCTGCATCTCTTTGGTGGGGACTTCAAGCTTGGGCAGCACTTTGTTCTGAAGCCCAGGACTGAGACCCTGGGCACAACCACACTACAAATACTACAGACTAAGCAATTAAAACATCAACAGTATTAAAGCTGTCTCACTCAACTTCATGGTTTTAAGTTTCATGACCTAGAATGACAGAGAAGCCACATGTAGACTCCTGGTTTGTAGTGACCTTGTGCATACCCACAGGAAACCTTGATGCCACCTTTACAAAGAAGGCTCATGGCTTCCACAGCTGTTAATGCACTGAGATACTAAGATAGTGACCTATGCATACAAATAAAGCAAACAAAACCCAGGGTAAGTTTGTCAAAAGGATCATGTGAAGAGTGTGATGTCTGTGAGATGCCACTGTCATTTGCTTCATGAAGAAGTCTGGGGTTACCTGTGCTTCTTGCCTCTGCTTCTTGCTGTTAACAAAACTCTCCATCTTCTCTTTGGAAGTTTTCTGTCTTTTTTTCTCCTCTATTCTGCTCACAATTCAGAGATACTCTTCAAGATAAAACAGCCTTTCAGTTCAGAAATGCTCCAAAGCTTTCTGTTTGTTTGCATGTTTGCTTTAGCACAATGTATGAACATTGATAAAACAAACTGTGCAGTTTGGTGGATCTGGGTTTTTTTTACCCATCTTTCACCCATTTACTTGATACACAAGCATGTGAAATACTGCCAGACTCGAGTTTCTAAGCTTATCTTGGGGGCTGTCAGTCAGGAAAAGGCTTTGTTTGAAGACTGTAAGTGATCCGTGGGTATATGGTTTGGTTAAAAAAAATCTTCTAAGATTTTTGTTCTTTTCATACAGCATGAGCATGTACAGTGTCCTTGAAAGGTAGTCCTCCTTCCTTGCTAGGAGCAGTGACAAGATGACCACACCTGGCTAGCAATTTTATCAGGATCTTCCTGCCTTCAAGCAAAGCAGACAAAACACTCATTTCCCTGTAGCTGTTCTTACACTTCATGCTGTCCAAAACAAAACAAAATTCCATCAAAGTATCCAAAAATGTTTTTAAAATGCACCCAAAATTTTAATACGATGGAAACTGACTCCACTTCCCCTCTTAAAAAAAGAAATTAATTGAATTAGATAAAGCTTTTGTGCAAAGACTTTATCAATATTTTCAGAGCTGGTTTCATCCATCAAAACATATCCTTAAAGAGCAACAGCAACCAGAGCAACAGAAAGACAGAAAATCCAGAGTGAATTATTGCAATGGGGATTTTTCTCTTAGACAAAAATGCATCCTTTAGCAGGCATGTGGAAATCAAGCTGTGATGCTGTTACCAGCACCAATGTAGTTATAAGGAACATGGGAAACAGCTTTGGGAGCATCCAAGAGCTTGAGCAATGGAAGAGCTGGTGTGTTACAGACAGACACAACCTTCCAGGAACTGCAGTGCTTGTAAAGAGGTGTGATCGATATTCCAGCAACAGCAGCTCCCTTGAAAATAGTTCCTCTGGCCCAGAGAAAGTCCCAGGCCATGGGTGAAGGTAGCCTGGAGAACTGCTTTGATCCACCATCCCCAGTGCAAGGCAAACCTTTCAGGAACACTCTGCCAGGCCCCTGAGGGCAGTGGGACCGAGGTGCCTGCAGTGTTCACACACTTTCCTTCCACCTGAGAGAGGCACTCTGGGGTCACACTCATCCAACACCACCATTCTTTAGCAGAAACTGTGTCTGTTACTGTTTTTCTGTGTACACCCAAAGATGCAGGGGTGGGTGGTTGGTACCTCTCTGTATAACATATATAGTCATTATCCAAAATTGAATTCTCTGCAGAGAACATATATTTATATTTGGGCTGGAGAGCTGCCGTGATTCTCCAACCCTTGACACCACGCTCTTGTTCCCATGGAGGGCAGCTTGCCTATAAATTGAATGAGATAATCTAAAGCTGTATTTATCTCACCTAATTTCAGCTGCTAGTCCTGCCTGTCTCTACAAGGTTGTGCTAGCTGTGATGACAATATCTTGTATCTTATGAAGTGGTTTGACTCAAGCAATCCTTGTGTTATGTCAAGTCATGCTCTCAGAGGTGTCAATGAGATTCCAAAGGAGTCAAGTTAGCTCAACACCCAGCAGAAGCTGCTACAGGGAAGAGCAGTGAGTGGCTGGTAAATTTATGTATTAGGGAGAGCAGAGGAGATCTGATAAAAGAAATCCTGAAGATTTCACACTAGCAAAGTGAAAGTCAGAAAATCTTGAGCTAATGGGATAAATCAGTTCTCTACTGCCCATTTCTGGAAAGCTCTGTGACCTGCAGTGAGGTGGTCTGGATCACAGAGATTTTGAAAATCCTCTGCTTTCTCCAAGTTAACATTTCCATTAATTCCTTTTTCCTTGTCATGTAAAGGATCAATCTGCAGAGGCAGATGCCCAAGTCTTCTTCACTTTCAACAGCAGTTGGCTGCCCAACAACTTCTGAGAAGCCCTTTGCATGAAAACCTCCCCACATGCAAAACCCAGCATAATTACTCCTGATTTCTCATGTAAGTGCACAAACAAAGCATGCTCTGGAACAAAGTATCACATCCCTTTTTCAGTATTAAACTTCTCACACCCTTACTCTTTCCTAACTGTTGAAACTAGTCCAACACCTAAAAGAGGGTTTCATCAGATCCTCTGCCCAATCAGGTGTCAAAAATCCCCATCATAACTTACAAAACAAAATGCAGTGATCAATAATATGCTAAAATAATGAATACAGAGAAGGCTGTGACTAGGTAGTCCTCATGATCAAATTTTTAAAAACAAGGTATTGACATGTTAAAAATGAAAAATGTGTTAAGGTGACCTTGAGTATGGGGAACAAGGAGCAATTCCATTATGTTTTTAAAAGGAAATTATTATTAAAACACCTGAAGCTGAACTGTTGTAACCAAGTCAACTCAGTCTCCCCTTAAAAAATCCCTTTTCTCCTTTTCTATTCAGATTGTATTTACAAACTGTTGGATGTCTCATTTTTTTCTTGTGTCATTTCATTATTACAGAGTTGAGACTAGCCATCTGCAGCTTCATTTCATAAAGCTCTGATTTGTCCTTGGAGCAAGGTCATCCAGAACAAGAACATAAAATTCTGCTTTCCTCAACTGACAGTTCTTTATGTCTTCCTGTAAATACTCCCTACTAATTTTAAATAATTTTACCACTTCATACTCCCCCTCATACACACTGAAAGGCTGATATACACACATATTAATAAGGATCTTGTCATTTAACCACTGCATGTCATATTAGAAGCAATTAATGGTGTTTATTTGCTGATAACACAGGCATTTCGAGCTCCAGATCAAGAATCCCCCTAGCTCCATGTGACTTGCAGGATATTAGCTATGGGTCAGAAGTTGGGATCCCCCCATTCAGCATTATCATATGCCTGGAGCAACTCTGTTTTCAATCAAGCAGAAAAAAAAAATGCAGTCAATGCACAAAAATTACCAGCTGCTATAACACCATATGATAGGTGAGTGATAATAAAACATCACTAGGTGCATGTGGGTTCATTAATCGAAATCAACAGACCGGTAAAGAAAGATTTTCAGGCGCATTGCACAATGTTCCAAGCTAAAAAACAAAGAAAACTGAACATGGAATTTCTAGGCAGATCAGATATGACTTGCCATAAATTCTGGAGCATCTTCTCTAAAGCAGACTGCTGTGCTGGATTACAGCAAAAACCAAACCAAGAAAACAAAACAAAACAAAAAAAGGCGGGGTAAATTAAATTGAGAATCTTCAAAAGAACCACCTAAAAGAAACAGGGAATAACTGAGTGACTGAGAATAACCAGCATTAGCTCTGGGGGTCAGTCTCGTCCCCGATCTCTGCCTGCAGATGTTGGCAACAGCAGACTGAAGGTCCTGGCTCTAATCTCCAACACAAGGTGCCTATCTTTTGGCACTGGAAAATTCATTACTGAGCGGATGTGGTGGATTCTGAGATACGCTCTGCTGTACGCAGCCATCTGCCCCAAAACAACCCTGTGAGAGCTTTTACCTGGGTGTCTCCAATAGCCCCAGCAGTCCTAGAGACATGCTCCTTCAAGTCATGGAGTCTTGAAGAAACTGGAGGTCTGTTTGCAAACACCCCTCGCTCTGTGCTGTGCATGCAAGACTCTGAGGAGTTCAGCCACACAAGCAAATGTCCCTTTGGACACACAGTAGAGAGTGAGTGCATGAGACTGTAAGCATGCAATTTGTCAGAAGGAAAAGTGGAAGCTGGGATCATTACAGGTGAATTCCCAAGCCTCTAAAGGAGATGATCTTGAGCAATGAGTTTGTTTTGTTACTGAGTCACAGGACAAAAGCCATTTCTATGGACTTGGGCTTACCTGACCAAGTCCAGTTTCCAGTTCTGTTCATACAGAGAGATTCTTCACGTGACTATGGGCAAACAACTTCATTGCTCCCTGTCTCAGTTTCCCTCCAAAAGGAATTAAAGTTCCTCCCAGAAAGAATGAGGGAAATTTCCTGAGGCAATATGAGGGTTTACATCTGAAATGTGCCTCTCCCTTGCTCTGTGGGGTCATGACCCCACAGACCTGGCAGAGCTGCTTTCCTTGTTGCTCACCAGTAAGAGGTGGAAGGGCTTTTCCTGCTTCACTCCACATACAAGTCATTGTCATGTTCTCCTCTCTGCACCTCTCCCTCAGGTCTGGCCACAGCTGGTTGCATCTCAGTACAACACTAAACTACATGGAGTTGTAATGGTTGCCCAGGGCCTCTAACCTAGCTGCACAGCCCAGAGGAGTGCAGCATGTCCTAGCCACATGCCCCATGATCCTGTGACCTGCCCCTTAAGTCCTCAAAAAACTCTGCTTGCAACAGCTTCGGACATTGCAGCACCTGGAGAATCCCTCAGTACCCAGCTGGAAGCTGTGTGAAGAGAGCTCAGTGCTGGGAGAAGTCAGCCCTATGTTTTGTCTTTACAAAAATAAGAGACTGGCTGAGGTAGTTTCCTGTGAAAATCTTGGGATCTTCCTGCAAATCCTGCTTGATATTTTTGTTATGACAACTTTTACTGCAGGGAGAATGGTCCAGTTTAACTCCACATCCTCTCCCACATCCCTGTCTTTGCCCTGTTCCATCCACATTACAGGTCCTTCTCCATCATTTACATTGTAGATGTTTTTCATTCAAAATTTAGCCATGATGAGAAAACCTTCCAAGTGCCTCCAAATACCATCTTCTCGTGTCAGCCATATTTCCCTGAAATTCTGTGGGATTTTGGAGCCTCTGTCACTTGTGATAATAGGAGTTTAGGAAACACGTGCCTTTGAACATTTGGCCAGCCACCCTTTTGCTGAAAGGAAGGAGGGAGTGTACAGAAGGGGCTGGGAGGCTGGAGCTGGGCCGCGCTCCCGGCGAGGCTGGGATGTTGCAGAGCACTGCACGTGTCTCTTCTGCAGAGACACTGCGTGTCAACAGTTAACTTCCCTTTGTTCCCATCCAAATGATTAAGCTTAGAAGCTTGCCTGGTGACATCACCAGAGTTTAAACATGCTGGATATGGTCCAGGGAGCCAAAGTTATTGCTGACCCCATGGTTACTGATCCGCTCTGCAAGTAGCTGATGTCTGCTCTCACTTTATGAATTATTTAATGGGTTAAAGATTGGTCAGATCTTCTTTATGCAATGTACAGCTATACATTGGGCAGGGGGACGTAAACATGCATTAACAAGGTTAAAGTCATATACTGTAACTACACTGTTTTCAGCTTGCAGCTTTATTGACTTAATCATGCCAGCACCGCAGCCAACAAATCATTAAATCCATTCCATTCTTCTGCTGGTTACCAACCACAAAAACAGAGGCAGGCAAACACGGAGCAAATCTGGGAGGGGGCGGGGAGGGCAGGGGGGTGCAGGGCCGAGGAGAACAGTGGGATCACTATGGAGTGACGCTGGCCTGTCACCGCCAGCACAAAGACGCCAAATCTGTCTTTATGGACTAAGTGGTTTCATGGTTTAAAGTGACACACTCATTTGTTCCTGTTTTGCAATGATTATAGAAAAGAAGAAGGGGGGAGTGGGGAGAAGCAATAAAAAGCAAGCTGTGCTTCTTCATACCGTAAAGGGGGGGCTGTGTGTCTGTGTGTGTTGTGCATCCTCACAGAGCCACAGACCTCAGCTGCAAAGATCCCCCAGGCCAGGGCAGAGGAGATCTGGGTGCTTGTGGCACCCGAGGGGTCTCAGGCTCTGTGCTGCACTCACTGCTAAGCTGCCGCCAAACGCAGGCATGATTTAGAGTTCACCATAAAAGCAAGGAGACATGCAGCATTAAATCAGTCCTTCCACTGCCCTCCAGGAGCAGCTCTGACCACAGAGAGCCACGGGAGAAGTCTCTGCTCTCAGACTGAACTAACAACTTCACTTTCAGAAAAAGGCTTTCATCTTTGGCCTGGCACTTAACCACAGCTTTTCAGATCCCTGCTCAGGACCCCCAGAAGCTCCCTGAGTGTCAGTAGTGTGCAGAACACAGGTGGTCCAGCACAGTCAGCAGATTACTAAAATACTGTTTCTAGGTGGTTAGTTGAAGACATCCACCTTTGGAAATGGAGGTATCAGCTTATCAGGTTTGAACCTGTAAGATCTTTATTTGTCACTGCTGCTGTTTCTGCACATTTTCTGATGGAAATCATCTTCTCTATCATCAATGGCTTGGTGCCTGTGCTAGTGGAGTATCCCATCAGGACACAGACATATGTGTTACAAGCAGGCTACAGAGTAAGAATTCAGCATGAGCTCTTGGAAGTCTTCAGACATCAGGGTGCTTTGCTTCTTTTACTGATGACTATTTGCCAGCTTTCCTCCAGTGCAAGAATGTGAAAACTTCCCTGTTTGGAGAAGACTCAGCTACACCAGGAGAGATTCCTGGCCCATTTCTATTTGTTATGAAAAGAAGAAATGGCCCACAAGCTCCCTTTGCTTCGCCTTCTGGGTACAAGCTGCTCAGAGCTCCCTGTGAGAATAACCCAGATTTTAGCATCCTACCAGTGCACGGGCTTGGCAGATACATTTGCACCTTGTCCTGACATATACCATTCCAGACCTTTTTGAACACAATCATTATTCAGTTTATAGTTCTTTTCTTTAGACCCAAACAACTCTTCTTACAGTTTGAGTTCCAACCTTGCCTTTTTTTGTTTACTAGTCTCCAGATCCCTATCACCCAGAGACGGCTCCTGGCTCCATATATTGCAAATAAACATATCATTACTTGGTGCAAGAGTCAGCCAGAATTCCTCTTGGAAACAGCCTCCAAGGAGGAGCCTGTCCCCCTGCCTCTCACCCGCAGTGTGGAGGCAGTGGAACACACCATCAGAGGTGCTTCTTTCCAGCACCACACTGGAGTAACAGACAAAAACGAAAATCATATTTGAAAGTCAGGAAGTAAAAGTCAGCTGTTTAAGGTACCTGTGTGACTTTCAACTTAATGTATTGGATCACCACAGCTGCTGTTGCATCCACAGGATGGGAATAAAGGCACCTCCAGCAGGCAAGGGCCAAGCCTTGGTGTGTTTCCCAGGCTTCCCTCACTGCAGCCTGTCCATCACATCTTGGAGGTGCACATTAAGGTGAGCTGAAATTACTCTATAAACAGATTTTCTCCACTGGCCACAGGAGAAGTCTAAATGCTGGGAGCAGAAAGATGTATCCCAACCAGCCACAGAGGAAGACTGACAATGGAGAGCTCTAAATCCACAGCTCACGAGGCCCAAACCAGCACTTAACCACACAACTGCTTTGCCTTTTTTGGGGGGTTCAGCATCCCCAGCTCCACAGCTTGTTCTCAACAGAGCCACCTCTGCTGCCTCCCTCCACTGGGTCCCATCTCCCTACCAGCCTGACCCACCTCCCACTCGTGTGTGCTCCAAGGCCCCGCTGGCCATTTGAGGGCTGGCGTGAGGGACTCGGCCTGGGGAGCGCCTTATCAGTGCCCTGTGCTGATCGGAAGAAGGCGGGAACGCGCAGGAGGCTCCGCAGCTGCGGTCATTAGCGACAAGCGCTTCAAAGGGAAGTGACAGCTGTGCTGATGTTTCAGGACCGACACACCCAGCCAGGAGTAACTCACCAGTTGGGCTATTTATAATCCCTGATTCTCGAGTCTTAAAATAGCTCTGCTTTTATTTTTACATTTTTAGACACACTGTATGTTTAAGCAACTCCATTCGCAGGCTCCACATCAAAAGCATCACAGGCGGTGTCGGAAATGACACTTGGGACTCTGTGCCTCCCCTCGGAAAGGAGAGGTGAATTTCCCTCTCCCCAGCACCCCTATCTCCTTGGCAATTGTGACTAGGCCTATTTCCATGTATTTACATACAGACTGCCTCTTCCAAAAGCACAAAGGAGGGGCCATGCAGGTTCTCTCTGCAGACACCCAAGGAAGGCAGAACAGCAGAGGGGTTCCAGGCTGCAATACATGGCCACACGTGTGCTGCTCTCATCAACAGGCACCACAAAGCCTCTGAAGGAGTTAATGGGTCTTATAAGAAAGCAATACTGTTTGTTTGTGTTTTTCTTAAAAAACAAAGGTCAATATGCAGAACTAGTCAAACAAACCAGGCTGCAGGTCTGAAAGGAGTGCTCCCTCCAGCTGCAGCACAGCCCTAGCTATTTGTTCTCTGCTCCCTGGTGCCACAATGTACCTTGGTTGGCATTTCTTAATGACTGGAGCATCCATGTGCTCTTTGTAGAACAATTATAAAATATTCAGGGCAGGAGAAAAAATTCCTTGCACAGCCAAGGCTCCTCCAGCAGACTGCATAGGTGTCAAATGGTAAATCGTTAGGTGTTTTAATTGCAGAGTTATTTATACCCTGGAACTTGTTATTAACATAGGAAAAAACAGAACCTATTGTTACCCATAATTAAAGGGATTATTATGGGACTGCAAAAGCATGGACAGCCCCAGCCAGACCACCTGTCTTTTGGCAGTGGTGACTGTCACGGGGATGAACATTAAACAGAGGCCCAGTCTTAAGGTACTTCAGCCAAGAAGTTCAGAGAGGTGGTCCCAACATGTGAACCCCAATTTCTTTACTCAGTCTCACCCCATCACCCCTCTGCTGCCTCTGGCCACAGGCCTGGCATTAAGCAGGGGAGCTCTGAGGAGAGGGTACTGCAAGGGTCCAAATCCATCCTTCCCTATCAGCAAAGCTTTTCTGACCAAGGGGTGCACAGAGAAGACACATCCTGGATTTGGCCTGGAGTTGCATAACCATGCTGTTAAAATTCAGGATTAACAGGTTATATTTTCATTTGCGAGATCATTATCTGCCCCAAGAAAGGTTTCCGATTTCACCAGCACTAATCAGGAGCCACAATGGATTTCCGGTCTCAGCAGTGAGGCTCCAGAGCCTTTGTACCTTGTGGAGCCAGTTTCAATTCAAATCTAACTGGCAGAGCTATCATAGCTGCATGTTGAACAGATTAGGGGGGAAAAAAAGTGACTGCTACTTACTACTGTAACTTATTTCTAAATCTATTTCTTACAGACACAAATCTCTCTGAGCACTGAAGCATCTCGTAGCTACGCTGCCTTTCCAGGAATGACACCCTCAGTCTCCCCAGTGGCACTGAGCAATGATCCCCATTACACTCTGTGCCTTGAAAGAAATGTGCCAAAACCCTGCACTGGTGCCCACCTCAAGTTCTGGTTTAGGCTGTTAAGGATATCATAAAAAATAAGCAGCAAACAGGTCCAGAATAAAGAGATTGGTGTGCCATGACAGCCTTAGTGTGCCCCCAACAACAAAGAGCTGTGTGCCCTGCACCGGGCTGTGGGCTCAGCAGCATTTCCCATTGGAATGCTGTCACCCACACAGGGCATCCCAGCACAGGAGGTCCACTGGCCTAGGACAGCCACGTACTACTGATGCCATATTTATACCTGGGAGGCCAAACAGTCTCACAGGAGGTACTATCTTTGTGGACAGAGAGGTGAAAGGCTTCCTGACAACTGGCTTTACCAGATAAGTAAATTAGGCCTGGGTTACAGTCTTCATGTTCTCTTACTGCCTCCACTCCCTGGACTGCATGAGTCAGTAGAACTGGAGGGAAAATATTCACAAAATTCTACAAGTTCAGGAATTAAAGAGACATCTCCGAAACCTGCCTGTGGCACTCAACACCAACTGAAAAATTGGGTTAGCTTGACATTGCTGCTGGAGGTGAACAGAGCTGGGAAGGCTGGCTGAGTAGTGAGAGCAGAGCCCCTCTCTGCAGAGCAGGTGAGCACACTGCTGCCTACAGCCTCATTGCTCCAGCATGGAAACACCTCTTAAATTTTTAAATCTGGGAGTGAGAGCAATTAAGAAAACCAACTTTGTTTCCTGAACAAACATGAGGTTCAGACAGTTTGGGATTATGAGATTCACGCAAATCTGCAAGTCTGGCCTGAGCAGTTTTTGAGGGCTGAAAAACTCTGCTCGTTCTCCAAGGTTCAAAAGAGCTTTGCCTTGAATAGTCATGGCAGGACCATTTTGGTGTCGAGGCTCTTTTACCATCACCAAACCAGCCCCAGCTGGCAGCCACACTGCCTAGCAGGAGGCTGGGAGAGCTCTGTGAAGGTGTAGCAGCTCTGGAGAGCAAACCCCAAATGTCTTGTAAATCCTGCTGGAGGGAGTGCCACATCACAGGGGGCTCTTTGGAAGGTTCTCCCGGTTTGTCTGCTCAGAGAGGATGCCAGGCCCTGCTGCTGCAGACACCCTGCTGTCTCTCCTCGTATGATGCTACCCAAGCCACCTGCCTGGTGCTGCCCTGCCCCTTGTCCTAGCAGCTTTCAGAAACCAGGGCACCAACTAACCCAGGAAAAAACCAACAAATCACCAGGTTACACCAATTTCTTTCCTTAATACTTTCCTTTCTGCTCCCATTTGCTGCTGGGCTTGAGGAAAGAGTATAAAGACTGATAAAAATGAGTCCACAAACCTCTGATACTCTGCCCCCACGTTGGGAGGTTTCCAGGAGCTGGAGCAAGGGCTGCCTCCGGAGTCAGCTGGGAGGAGGGAGAGGAGGCAGGGGAGGGAGAAGGGGAAAAAATGAACAGCTGCAAAGCAATTAAGCCTGCCTCCCTGCAGTACTGTCCAAAGCAGGAGGCAATCTAATTCAGCCTGGTGCCTCTCTTCCTTCAGCCGTCTGGTGCCTGCCTGGGATTCAGGAAAGGGGCTGTCTGACTGCCCACTTTGTCTGACGAGCCAAAGGGGCCCTTCCCAGCCACAATTTCCAAAGGAAAGAGATCTTGGCTGGTGGTGTCTCTTCTCTTCTGAGAAAAACATGAACTGAATGTAGTGGCAGCAGCTTTATAACCCTCTCCTGCCCTTCCTCAGCAAACAACCAAAGTGGAGCTGGAGCAAGAAAATGACCCCGCTGGCTCTCTGGCTCAGCACTTGTCTCCCAGCACAATGAATCAATTGGCGTCCCATCATTATTGTGGTAACTGTATCTTTCACAAGCAAGATTTTATATAGAGATAGAATAGGATGTTTTCTGCTCATTTCCTTCCTGTCATTCCAATCACGAACTACTGTTAAAAATACAATGCATTTTAAGGTCTGTAACATTTGCAAGCATGTGTTCCAGTTTTCCAGCTGAACGCTGGGCTTTTGTTTTCTGCCCAGTGAAGGTGTGGAAAAACAGTGATGGAGGGGAGCCTGTGGTGCAGCTGGGTTAGAAACTCACATGTACAGAAGGTCATCTCATTTTCATCTTCCTAATATCAGGGATTACTTTAATTCCTTATTCTGGCCAACTGTTTTGGTTTATAATCCACAGCACAGGACTCCTTCCAGCCTGTCTAAGGTGATACTTGTTCTGCTATTTCTTCAGAAACTGGCAAAAAATGTTTTATTTGGAAAATGTTAGTGAGGCAGGGCAATAAAAGCCTTTTAGTACCCAGTCAGAGGAGCAAATAGGGTCTGTTAGGAGGACAGAGTACAATTCAACTCTACTTTAAGTTATGTTTGACAGTAATCTAGGCAGCAGGTATGTACCTTCCCCCTGGCTTGATCAAGACAGAAACATGCAAAATGTGTATTTTAAATGCAGCTAGACAGCATTTCATCTTATGAAATTTCTCAATACTGTTATCATAAGTAGAAAAAATAAGAAATCATAGAGAAAGCAAGATTTTAGCCCACCATTCTGATAAATGCTTTATAAAGGATGAAATTTGAGGATTATTATTTAGCTCTTCATAAGCTAAAGCACAGTAACTTTATATATTATGTCAACCTAGAATGGAGCAACACATTGAAAACAGGAGTTCCTTACTAACCTTATAACACATAAGGTCCCTCATGAAGGCCACGGTTCTTTTTAAAAATATAATTCATAGACATACAGATATATATCACCTATCTAGGAAAAAGCTCAGACTGGGCATAAAATAGATTGGTACACATTCCCCCTCAATGCCAAGATTTTTTCTTATAAAAAAGTTCTTATTAAGTAGTAATTTTTAATTTCCTTAAAAAAAAAAAGTAAAATGCAACATAAATAAATGTTGGGGATTTTAGTTCAAGTCCTAAACTATGGGAAAGCACTGGTATGTCTACCTTTTTCAGTTAAAGATTTACTCACATTTCAGGCCCATCACACAGTCTGTGGTGATGTTATCAGCATTTCTCTGCTCTTGCTGACCTTAGATGCTCTTAAACCATTATATACATAATATTCTCTGATAATAGAACGCCATTCACATTTCAGTAACAATAATTCACCTTAATGAGATAAGAACTTACATGTCAAATGACTCTACCTCTATTTGAGAGATATTAGCACACTTTGGGTAACTGCAGAATCACAAATAATGACATCAAGAGTCCGACACTATTCCTGGAGAGCTTGTACTCCCAGTTACATCAACAGGAATGTGAGATGTGTAAGAATTGCAAAAGCAGATGTTAATCTGCAGCAAACACCACAGGTATGGGCAGTCTGCATTTCTGCCTTAAGCAAACAAGAAAAACAAGACTATTAATGAGAGAAAACAGCACCAGTTTCTAACTGCATGTATAAATAGGCATTAACACCAACTATATTCCTGAAGTGACTCATTACGGTGTAAAGAAAACTTTTACAAGAAACTTCACGTTGTTTACAAATTTCCCCTTCACATTTTGTTTTAATTCTTGCTTTCCCACTTGCATCATGCGCCACAACCTCAGCAAAGATCTTCAAGAGACAGAAACGTGATGCTTAAACTAAAACCAGAATCATCAAGATTCTTGGGTGAACTGGTTCTCCACTTTTCCTGTAGTCAGGTAACGAAGGCACTGTAACCAGCGAGTTTCTCAGCAAGGCAAGCCGAGAGCGCAGGGCGCTGTGCGGGCACAGGACGGACGCTGCCCCGGCAGGGGCTCGGCATCAGCGGCCGCGCTGCCTTGGGCGCTGCGCTAGCGCCGAGCCAAGGACGAAAAATACTGCGGGAACAGCCTAATTCCAGCTCTAAATGAGCTCAGCAGGGAATCTAAACAGTCAAGTCAATTGCTAGAATCTGCACTTTTCAACCTCGTTCTGCTCCTTTGATCAGGCTGAATTTTGAGCTACGGCGATTAATGGACTAATAGAGGAAGTCACAGGGCATCTCTGGGGAGGGGAGGGAAAGGAGGAAAAACTATCTCACACTCATCATGCAGCTAAACACAATTCCATGTAGGAAACTAAAACGCCACTGCAGAAAGTGTGCTGACTGAGCGGGAAAGGAGGAGAAAAAGGGGCTTGTAGGAAACAAAAAAATAATGCTGATATGATTGCTCTCATTCATTGCTTAAATGAACACAGCCTTCGGAGCCACGGGGAGAGAAAACAGACTGCCCGAGCACCAGTGTCCTGTAAGCTACCCTTCAACCCAGGGCTGTAACTGTTTATTCTTAATGCCACAGAGTGAAGGAAATATTAAACATACTTATTATGCAAAGAGAAGCTTTCAAAAGCCCTGAGTAATTAAGCACTAAGAGAAATAGTTTTGTTTATGACAGGGATACATACTACTGATATTGCAGAGTAGTATGTCCTCATCTTGCTGGAAAGGGAAGAAACACATTAACATTAGAAGTTTGCTAATCACAAAAGAGAGGGGGAAAGTGTTTTGTTAAGATTTTTTTCCCCATTTGCTTTTTTTATTGCTGCGCCTGAGAGGATGGGGCAGCTTCTCTTCCTACAAGGGGCAAATTTTCCTTCTGCAATTGATGACTTTAAAAAACAAACACAAGAGGACTTCAAATAACCCCCGGACTGATTAAAACATTAATTTATTTGAAGCTTGGCAAGTTTGTAAAATGCTGATACCAACCCGTAGAGGGGAAAAAACCCTCAGTAATAACACCACCACCACCACCACCAGAAAAACCAAAAATAATTCAAATGTAAACTTGAGCTGAGGCAGGAACAAGTGCATCAAAGCTTCCAACTCCCTCTCTTATTTTGCTGCAGCGCTAATATAGCATTGCCAACGACTGCTGGGCCCCTTGCTGCATCCTTCTGCTCCACCTTTGCTCTTTCTTGAGCATACAAAGCCTAGATACATACATGATTCACTCTGCTCTCAGAAATAATCCTGCAGTCATCCTGGAATGACCTCCCACTGCGTAAATTTAGGCATGTGTGTTTGAATCTTTACAAGATCAAGCTGTTAATGTAATGTCTTAGGCCAGGATATCACACTATTTTGGCTACATTAAAGGGCTTACCCTCCTTGTGGGTCTCTCATCAGTTTTGTAGTGGGGAAAAACAGCTCAGCACAGCTTGTGCATAACCTGCATTCACATCTGCATCTGCCTGACATTGATCCAAGGAACTGCGTTTTCATTAATTCAATGACAAATGTTAAATAATTTCGCTGGTTATACAGAGAATATTATTTATACTGAAGTAAAGCATTTACTACCTTCATCCTTCAACGGTCCTATATTCCAAGGGTTAAATTGTAATACAGGATTACTTCTTGTTAATGGCAGTGCTTTTCATAATTAGGTACTGATAATGATGATATTTGCCTTTATATGTGCTATAAAAAATTTAACTTTAAAACATGTAATAGAGTGATTAGCCTTCAAAGCCCTAAGAAGAGCTGCTGCATTCCGATTGTGAATTTCTATCAATTATTAGTGCTGGCTGCCTGAAATATCCAAAGTGCTCGAGACAGAAATATTACACAGCCAACAGGGCAGATTGATAGGCTTCCTAAACGTACAGTTTTTGAAAACAGCTCATAATAGTGTTTAGCTTTCAAACCTTAATGTTAACAGCTTTGATGGGACTGCTTCTAATTTGTATTTAAGACCCATTACCTCTTCCTCTAAGCAATCTTCATGAAACATCATTTGTTCTGGGGGGATTTTTGCCATCCAGGGCAGCTCTGTAATGGCTGTTAATTCACACCATTTTGCTTGCTCCTGTATTAATCAGCAAAGTGTGAATCATCCCAGTGTTTCCAGACTCACAGATGTATGAGAGAATCGCCGAGGCCAGTTCAGTTTCTCTCCCCATTCAGTCCCACAGACAATATCAGTTCCTGTTTACAGACACGGCTTTGTTTTCCCCCACCCACACACTGAAATTTCTCCAAAATGCCCAAAGGAAAAAAAAAAAAAAAAACTCCACGNTTTCTCTCCCCATTCAGTCCCACAGACAATATCAGTTCCTGTTTACAGACACGGCTTTGTTTTCCCCCACCCACACACTGAAATTTCTCCAAAATGCCCAAAGGAAAAAAAAGAAGGAAAAAAAAAAAAACTCCACCGAGTTCATTTTACCAGGAAAGTTATTTCTAGGTATTGCATCTGAATCAAAACATGTTTGTACTTTGAGCTGGTGTGCAGTGCTCACTGCAGCCGGGCAGGATCGGCAGAGGAGCAGCACAGGAAGGCAAAGGGGCTGCTCCCATCACCCCGCCCTGCCGGAGCCAGGCACGGCATTAACAGCATCCAGGGACTCTCCTACACACTTGTTTGCCTTTATTCTATTTGTTAAATTGCACTTTGCTTCTGCACTTATTTTTGCCTCGTGAAGTACTGATAGAATTTTAGACTGTGACAAGACAATACTAGGTAGAAAGCACCCCAAAAATCAAGGGTAGGTACCATGCTCTAACAATATTACTGTGGAAAGTATTAAACTTATTTATTAATTTAGGCCTCAAATTTGAGGAAATAAGTAGGGCATGGTTTTAGGGAAGTGAGTACATTTTCCAAAAGCCAGACTGCTTTTAGTTCAACACAAGCTCCCCAAACTGTCATTTACTAAGAAAGAGACAGAAAATACAGACAACGTACAACTCTACCTTCCAAAAACATGGGGAAAATGGAATGCAGATGTTCTGATATTAATGAGGATTTACAGCACCGTTGAAATGAGTTGGGTGTACAACAGGGTCATGGAAACCATTTCCTCATTGCTATTCCTCAGCACGCTGTGCCATGAACACACCTTTGCAATGTAAGAATTACGGGTGTGCTGACTTGGGAGGATGTACCTTACCCACCACTAACCACTCTACAAGTTGTTATTTTTAAGAGTGATACACAGAAGGAAGTTATGGCATTCATCCTGAAGCCAAGCAGTGAGAAGGCTGTCAAGTCCTTCCCTAGATTCCCAGGATGTTTAAAACTTCATTGTATCTAAGAGTACAGTTGAGAAAATATGTATGTTCAAAACGTTCTGCTCAACTGCTTTTAATTAAAGATTTCTGCATATGGATTTATTTTCCAAACTGTGATAATAAAGAAAGCAAAATGGGTTATGTGGGGGGAGAAAAAAAGGCAAGAAAATCTGCAGATGGGGCCTGGTTCAGCTGATGTTTAGCCCAGAACACTTGTGAACTGCTACCAAGCTGTCTGGAAAAGCTGAGAGGAACTGTCCACCTGGGCTGGCAGGGGCAGAGGGGCTTGGGTACAACTGGTGAATCAGACATTTTTCAGCATGATAGAACCACTTTCCCTACACCTTTGGGAGATGAGGTTGTCTCCCAGCCTGCACTGCAGAGAAGAAGGGAGCAATTCTCAGTTGCTTAGAGCTGAAAAACCAAAAAAACGAGGAGTTTTCAGGGCTCCCACTCCTCTGCTCACCCATGGCTCTGTGGCTGTGCCTGGACTGGAGCAGGGACACAGCCTGGACACACAGCCTGGACAGACAGCATGGACACACAGCCTGGACAGACAGCCTGGACAGACAGCATGGATAGACAGCATGGACAGACAGCCCTGACACACAGCCTGACACACAGCATGGACAGACAGCCCTGACACACAGCATGGACACACAGCATGGACAGACAGCATGGACACACAGCCCTGACACAGCCTGAACACACAGCCTGGACAGACAGCCTGGACACACAGCCCTGACACACAGCCTGGACACACAGCCTGGACACACAGCCTGGACAGACAGCCTGGACACACAGCCCTGACACACAGCCTAGACACACAGCCTGGACACACAGCCCTGACACACAGCCTGGACACACAGCCCTGTCCTGAGCACCTGGAAACATTGCAAGCTGCCTGTCAGAATGAAATGCAGCACCTTGCCCTAAATTTCTCTGGGGTAAGTCACATTTCCCTCTGCATGTTCACAGCACATGAGCAAGACTTCCTCTTTCTCCACCCTGGACAACCCTTCCTCAGCCCTGCAGGCATCACTTCATTGTCCTGCACATAACGAAGAGAAGACTTCCCCAAACCCCGCAGCACCCCTCACTGGTGTTTACAGTACCTCTGAGCCTCTTTTTTCTTTCCAATTGGATTTTAATTTGTCCTGTGTGAGATTGCCATAGAGTTGTCCATGTCCTAAGTGCTCAATTGCTGGCAGAACATCTTCCATTTTATTAAAGAGGTCACAACCAAGGGAAAGACCCGTCTGGATGGAGCAAAGTGCTGCAGCTTTGGGGTGGTGTCCACATTAATTTCATATCCAAAAGGTGGGTGATGGTGAGAGTGGGGGAGGATGCTCCCCACATGGTGTTTAGAAGGATTTGGTCTATTTACAAGCTTCTTGTCTGCAGATTGCTTCCCCTAAGGATGTTCTGTGTGGTGTCCAAGAGTGCTATCAGCACAACAGAGAGCTAAACTGGAAGGAATGATGAGTGCATTAGGCAGAGCTGTTGGAAACATCAGTGCCTGCAAACATCTTAAAATACAAGCCAAAGAAGTGGGAAGGTTAAGACAAGGCTGCAAGGGCTCCACTACAACACGGGAATGCTTTGAAACACCCAAAAAAGGAACACAAGAAGACAACACATGCAATTTAAAAAAACACACCGTGAAAGAGCAATGGGCTCAGAAGATCAGATGTGAATTAAGGTTTTTTTATCTTGATTACTGCACTTCTGAAAATGTATTACTGTTGACATGTTGAGGCCAAACACCCCATTTTGTTCCACAAGTTTACTTCTTACTTTCCAACACTTATCTGACATTATTTATTCACAGTGGTGGGAAGGGAGAAGAAGGCAGTTGATTCAGTCAAGCTCCTCTCAGACTCTCTTGAGAAGAGAACTGAGAATATCCAAGTTTGAAAAAAAAAATCAATTCACTTGCAAATGCACAGATAAATATAAATTCAGAAATGACCATTCAAGAAGATGTTTTTACATCTGTGGAGATGTCAAATTCCAGGCTCA
This sequence comes from Peucedramus taeniatus, assembly GCA_013400575.1. NCBI lineage: Eukaryota > Metazoa > Chordata > Aves > Passeriformes > Fringillidae > Peucedramus > Peucedramus taeniatus. The sequence goes on along the minus strand of WBNO01027563.1, from coordinate 688,590 downwards.
GCCTTATTGCTCTCCGTAATCCAGATTCATCCCCAGCTTCCTTTATTCCCCTATTCAAAGGCACTTAATTAGCTGAAGGGCTTGTTGCTTTGCCTTCAAAAGCTCTCCATTCCTTTAAAGACTTTGCTTTGGTATTGTGCTACCACTGTCCTTTGAAATTAAATCGGGTTTTCTCTTCATAGCCTTAGTAAAAGAAAAAGGAAAAAAAAGGTAGATTTTAAAAACTTGGTTTCGAAGAAGAGAAAAGAGGAAGAGAAGAGAAGAGAAGAGAAGAGAAGAGAAGAGAAGAGAAGAGAAGAGAAGAGAAGAGAAGAGAAGAGAAGATACAGTAAAATTTCATTCAAAGTGGCTTTAAAAATAAGTTTGACACCTGAAGAAAAAGGGTAGGGGATTGAAACTGCAGATGAAATCGGGCCAGTACTTTTGATTTTATTAATAAAGCATGATACTCTAATTTTTTTATGTATCAGGAAGATGCCTTGTGACATCTTGGAAATCCCAAACAAAACATTATTTTCCCCTGTACTTGCAGGAGGACTGTATGTACTCAGATGATGCAGGTTGTGTTCTCTGCTTTTCCAAACTCTTCATCAACCTGCATCAGAGCTTATAAAGTACTGCTGAGTCAGAACTGTCTCACCTAACAGTCACAGTGCACTGACTTTTCACAGGCAGAAATAACTTCCCATAATATACAGCACCCAGAAATCAGGCCATGGTATTACCATTTCTTCATATTAATAAAAGCTGTATTTTATTTTGTATTCCATTATAGTTATTTAATCTTTGACATCTAACCTCTGGGTCAGTTTTGCTCTTTATAACAGCACACGTCTTCTTCAGTTTTGTTTCTATATTTAGAAAACTTACGCTCTGAAAGAAGATTTTTAACTTAAAAAAAAAAGGTACATTTAATCTAGCTGAGAAGTTTTTGGTGTTTCTCTGCAACCTGTAGTTTATTCTTCCAACTCAGATAATGTATTGCTGCTTTTACCACAGTCAAAGAAATACTTTGCTTTTCAAAGGGTATTTTAGTCCTCAGCATGTTCTTCACTATGCATATGCAGTCCATATGTAGCAAAAATACAACCACTTTTACTGCAAATAATATTAGTTTTCTGTCTCTTCCCTTGTCATTTTTTCTCTATCAGTATTTTTGGCAATGGAGATGAAACAAATATACCCTTCACTGACAACCCAGTGTACAACTCTCTGGATGTCAGCAGGAATGCAGAGAGCTCTAAGAATAGCACGTTTGGTTCCTACGGTGCAAGTGGAGCTCAGAGACTCAGCATGTCCCTCGCAGACAATGGCTGTTTATCACCTACATCCCCCAACAAAACAACCTTTTCAGCCGTGTTTTGGTTCTCAGCATTTCACACACAGAGCAGTCAGTGGGCAATCCTGCCCTCCTCCCTGAGACTCCCTAGTTTTAACTCAGATCAGCTTGGGCTTGGAAAAAAAATAGCCACCCAAAGGGTTTATTGTATTCCAGCCTGGCTCAAACTGTGAGTATCACCGGCTGGATTTCCTACCTTCAGGGAGGAGGGGATCCCTCCTTCCCTGCACAGAGCCCTGTGTCTGCTCTGGCACTGCAGGGACTGACAAAGCAGCTCTTCTGCAAGTGGGGTGTTTATTAGCATTGCTGAAGGCAGAATTGGGCCCAGTGTGTTGGACATTCCAGAACAGGAAATCTGCAAGTACAAACTCTATTTAGACATGAAAATCAGGGAGATGCCCAACTAGTCAACCTGCCTGGGCAAATGCAGCTTTTCATGTGCCCAGAAACAGCCAATAAAGTCAAGTGGTGAAGCTTTACCCCTGAAAACAGTGTGTGATAGTTCTGAAGACAATCTTTGACCCTGGCATTTACTACCATCTTTCTATTAGGATTTACGAGTCCAAACCTTTGAGTATGATTTCACTCACCGGTATGAGCCCTACAGGGATAAAATGAAAACCTGCCCATGGCCAGAGAGCAGCGTTAGCCCCACCAGGCTTTGTGCTAGCACACAATGCAAACTGTCAGCGCCTCAATCAATACCCATCCATGCTCAACAATAAAGACATAGTGCTTCAGATGGGGGGAGATTAGCCCTATCAGATTGAGCAGTTGTCCAGGCAAGACAGGATCTGGGACACAGACTGATTACACTTAAAAGATACATCACTAACTACAAAAATGGTAGAGCTGTGAGGCACCAGCAGTAAGCTCGCTTTTGGAATGTGGAGTGTTTGCTTTAATACACAGTGAAACAACAGCAAAACGCTCACTCTGGGTCCACGGCTGCTGCTCTGTTCCCCATGTTGCTGTGCTTGCTACAAGGATCAAATTTCATGGTTTATTGTTCTCCCTCCAACTGGCCACCATCCACGTTCTTCTGTACAAAGCTGCAACTCTTGCTCCAAAGAAGAGAGAACTATGCCTTCTTTTTATTAATTTTAGTCACATTTGCAAACACACACACACAGAGTAAGGGGATGACTTTTAAGCAATAAACAACATTTTAGGGAATGCTGTTATTTTTCTCTGAGCAAATTTCTGTGAATGAGGCTAAAAAGGGCAATTTTCCACCAGAAATTTACTAATTTTTGAGATGCAGAAGTTGTCTCCCCCATCTTCTGAATCTTTAACATTGTGTATTTTAATGAAACAACTGCTCGATGCTTGAAAAGTCCTATTCATCACCTGCCTCAGGAGGGAATTGGCACTGAAATTCTGCAAAGCTCAAATTCAGCTCTGGACAGACTGTTGGAAATCAAAACTACAGTCACTGGAGCTACTTTGCTCTAATGGAGTAAAATTGGTACAGAGCAGGTAGGGTCCAAAATTCAGTACCATCTCTCAATGTAAATAAGAAATCTATTGCAGACAAATAACAGAACTCCATGCTAGATTCCATGAAACATAGTAAGTATCTCAGACTCAAGGATTCCTATACAGAATAATTTTCCTATGTAATCTTTCTTTTAATTCAGCACTCAGGATCCATTTTCTTCTATGAAATTTGCAGTAAAGTTATCAAAACCTTACAAAATGCTCCATTCCTGAACATCCACCATCTTTCTTCAGCAGCTCAACAAACTGTAAAACTGAAGCAGTGTCATCTGGTGTGTAATTATTGGTCTAAGTCTTCCCTGAAAAATGAGGGAGGCACCATAAGCTTACCTAACTAGTCTGAAAATATAAAAGGCTCATCACCTGTAATCATTGTCTTAACTGTCCTTGATCTTTACTGATAGCAGCAAGATTATAATAACTCTCTCTCTGACAGTGAGAATCAGCTGAAAATGCAGCACAGGCAGAGCACCAGGAAAGTTGCTTGAAGAAGGAATATTTTGGCCAATTAGACAGACTGACTTCAAGAATTTTTTTAAAAATGTCTAATCAGTGATGCAAGAGGTTCAGAGGTATAAGACTAAAATGCAAAGCAGGGAAAACTGGGGCATAGAAACCTCAGGAATCCAACAAGGACCAATTCCTACTTCACAGTGGTGAAGCCAAAAAAAAACCCTCAAAGGTTATGGACGTATGATCAAAAGTGATCATGTCACTGTGGTTAACAACTTATTAGTCCTCATGAAAGATGCAGGAAAACACCATGAATGTATTCTTCACCCACACCTGCCTCCAGAGTGAAACATCTGGTGGGCAGTAATTCGTGGAACTGCTGCACTTTGCTCCCTTTCAAATGTATGTCTATCCACAGGCCTATCCAAGCCAGCAAGACTCTCTGTCTGTTTAATCTGGGTCCCATCGAACACAAGCAGGGTCCTCATGTGCTTGGAGCAGCAAACTGCTCCAGGTCTTTGTTGAATAAGGAGCCTTTCACTAGTAACCCTCTACAGAGCACTAGATGTGCCCCAGAGTTACCTGTTCTACACCTGCACAAGCAAATTCAGTGAGTCACCAGTCCTTCCCTGCTCCTGCTCTAGGCTGCTGCATGGAGTAAGAGAGAACGGAGCGAGCACAGCTTGGAAAAGAGCGAGCTGATCCTGAAGAGGTATAGTGGCAATGCACCTCACTGACTTACCACTCAGAAGCTGATATTTAGTAACTATTCCATATTTCTCATTGCTATCACAGGACATTATGCTATTTACTTACACCAGCATTACACCAAGATTGAAGAAATCCCTCTCCTTAAGAACCAGTCGTTTTGCAGGGAAGAAGGGCAAAGACCTGGCTCTGGAGTGCATTTCACACTTCAGCTCTTGAGCAGATCCCAGCAGAATTTCAGTGATCAGTCTCTGCTTTGTTGGGAGAGAAGTGTCTCAGTCCTTCCCAAGCTGCTGATGGAGTGACTGTGAGCACAGCTAAGCAGCTTGGAGGAGTCTGCTTACAAAGTGTTGGTTTGGTGGTGAGCTTCGGTGTTTCCAGCTATTCTTCCAAACACAAAGACATTTATTCCTCACAGCCAGGCTGCTCTCAGACCCAGTCCCCGAGCCCTTCCCTGCTCCCAGGACCCTGTTCACAGTACATCTCTCTGATGTGGGGTGGTAGCAGATTCACATCTCTCACTGGGTCTCAGAGGGAAGGTCGCTGGACAGAAACCAGGGCTGTGCCTCACTTTTGCCAGCTGCATTTTTGCATTTACCAGCTCGATTGGTATCACAGATCACCATGGGTGGGGAATGGCCCTCATCCAAGGCAGGGAATGGCTTCTGGCAAATGCTAGTAACAGGTATTTCAAGTCTGCCTCTTTGCTATTCAGGAGCTGTACTGTTTGACCTGCTGTCCATGAAGGACACATTTTAACTTCACTTCTCACCCCACCTGATCTTTTCTAGCCTCAGAAGCATAACAGAGAGATGAACTTGTTGAAGGGCACTAAGATAAAAAGAAGATATTCCCTCTGAAAGGATAACATGAAACATGCAATGAGAATATCTCTGGAGATTATAATATAAGCTAAAAGAGACTATCACCTATACAAATAAAAAATATTTTAAAATAGCACCAAGTTCTCCATCAGGCTAAAACAGGCAAAGCATGGAATTATGGTACATTTTTAGTTGAAGAAATAAGTAAATTTACTATGATAACACAAGAAGTTGTTATTGCCTTGTCCATGTATGCACTGTGCACACCTTAGAAATTTTGTGATGTCACATTCGAAACACAAATGGAAAATCAAAGATAAGAAAATAAATTACTCGGTATTTTCACATAAGCCATGTAAAACAGAAGAGAGGTTCTCACCTGTCTGCTTTGAGAGGGCAGTGTGGCAGCCTGCATCTGTCTCTGCATGCGATGTGGCTGCATCAGCTGTCGGAACTGCTGCTGGAGGAACTGGCTGCTGTTGGTCTGCTGGGACTGCTGCGTGGCTGGAGGCTGCTGCTGCTGCTGCTGCTGCTGCTGGAGATAGTGAATGAGGGACTGCTGTCCTTGTCCTGCTGTCAGAGGGGACATTTTTTGAGTAGCTGACTCTGAGGCAAAGTGAGACAGTGGTTTGGTGTTGTTGAAAGAAAACTGGTCTTGGCTAACAGGGCTCTCATTCACCAGACCTGGCTGTAAGCTACTGGATGGCTGTTGCATAATTATGTTCATATTTTTGGTCTGGTTTGTAGTCATTGATTTAAAAAGCGAGTTCTGCATACTTGTGGGATTGCTGGTGGGAGTGATGTTAGAGATTAATGTACCTTGAGGACTGAAGGGCTGCTGATGCAGAGCAGGGCTTGACAGCTTTTCTGGCCTGTATGGTGGAGAAGGTCCAGTATTTGTGGAGGCCATGCTGGCAACCAGGTTATTCTGTGGGCTTTTAATGCTGCTGGCTGGCAAGCTGGCTGCTGTCAGAGCAGGCAGCATGGAGCTCTGAGGGCTGAAGGGCTGCTGGCTCAGAGCTGGACTGGAGAGCTTCTCAGAGCCATAGGGAGGAGAGGGGCCATTGGATGGGGTGCTGCTGGAAGTCATGCTTGAAAGCAGAGTGTTTTGAGGACTCTGAATGCTGTTTCCTGGTAAATTATTAGCAGGCATGCCAGACACCATAACATTTTGAGGACTGAAAGGTTGATGGTGTGGGGATGATCCTGTCCTGTAAGGTGGAGAGAGACCAGGAGGAGACATAGTTGGCCAGCTGGGAGCCTGTACTTGTTGCTTGGTGCCAGACACCTGCTTGCTGGCTGCCAGCTGCTTTAGCTGCTGAGCATGCCAGTTGGAGCCAGGCATGTTGGGCAAGGGTACTGGGAGCATCGGTGGTGGCTGGTTTTTGTTCTGAGCTGATGTAGAGATGGGTGATGCAGCAGGTTTGTTTGAGGGAGGAACTTGGAAGTTAGCTCCAGCAGATGATGGTCTCATCTGAGGGGATCCTCCACTGGTTGGATTGCAGCCTGGAGAAAAATCTTTGTTAGCAACGTGATTCTCCAAGTGGGAAGTCTGCGGGGAGGACTTTGGAGTGGTACTTATGTTTGGTTGGGAATGACTCAGACCAAGTGGATCTTCAGCCTTGCTGCACAAAATCTTCTCTAGATCCAGGTCATTGGGAGAAGGATCAGGCATTTTGGTCAGCTCTTCCAATAGATCTTGCAGCTCTTGGTCCACAGACTGTAAGCTGTTTCCTTTCTCATCATAATGGACAATGTTGTTGGTTTGCCCTGCTATTGACCCCTTCTGATTAATTTCTGTGCTGGCTGGCACTGAGAATGGGGAGCCAAGGCCACCACCATTCATGTGATTGTTTTCGAGGAGCACTGGGTGCCCTGTGACTCCCAGGGAAGAAGAGCTGTGACCAGTGGAGAATGGAGAACTTTGCATTTCTGGACACGCCATGCTGGGATTGGCACCTTGGCCCATGGCAAGGTTTACATCGTCAAGACAAAGTCTTTTATTGTCATTTGGGAAAGTGACATCAGGCATGCCACTGGAGGCAGGAGAGCTATCATCTTCCAGTTTTCTTTTAATGGATCCCTGTAACTGTGAAAATATAAAAGGAAGAAGGAAGGATCCATTATTGACCATATTGTGATGTGCTGAAGCTCCACACTACAACACTGGGTTGGAGATAAAGAAAATTAAATAATACAATTAAAAAGCCAATCATGTGACACAAATTCAATCAGGATTTAAATGTGTGCAACTTCACCGAAATCAAAAGAGTTATAGTCAGACAAAGGCTAAATCTCATGAGTTGGCTTTAAAACAGATGTTAAAGCTACAAAATACTGTCTGTCATGTGAACTGTAATAGAAGTTTTTAAAATAGTTTCTGGTTGCATTTCAATTAAGACATTATACTCCCTGCATAACAAACATGCCAACATTTTTATGGTAACATTTTTTAGGTCTAAATGGCAAATCTGAATGAAACCCTGGACTGAATTTAGTGACCTTCTGCCAGTGACTCAAATTAAATTCAGACCTGAGACAATTAAATTGTTTTACATTCTTTATAGGCCAAACATCTGAAATAACTAGCATACTTTCTAAACAAACCAAAACAAACCAAATTCTCAGCTATCTATCTAAACAGACTTTCAAACTTCCTATCACAGATGTTTTAAATTCCAGAAAGAGTAAGTAACAGCTAAACTTCTTAATTTTTGTTTATTCTTCTATGTCTAAGGCATTGTGAGCTTCATTCTTTTGAAGGACTGCCACTCATTCATAAAAATGGACATGTTTTCAAAATACTATTATATAAATATCTTGACCTGCAAGAAATGATTGAGTTGTAAATTCACAAATCTTAGGGAAAAGAAACCTGCCTTCTACATATAAAGAAAGTGAAACTAGAAACAATGCTTCTCATACTATTTCAGCATATGGCAATCTCTTCCACATAAAATCATCTATGACTTTCAATTTTAACAAGCATGACCTGTATGTCACAGGATTAATCAGACCTTAACATTGCTGCTTCAAGTTAAGGGAAATAAGCATTATGACCTTGTTTATCAATAGAGGGAAGCAGTATATAGAAAAGTATCTGATCAGCAATGGGAAAGTGAAAGAACACTGGTTCCTCTAAGTCAGCTCCCAGTAAAACATCTCCCAACTCTGGGCTACAAGTCCAAGTGCTTCCCATCATGTAATGCTATTAAAAAAATCCCATCCAATAAAAGCTCATATCAACAGAAAAGTCCCCCTGCCAACCCCAGCATAACCAGATCCACTCTAGGGCTATGCTGCATATGGCCAACTTCTAAATTTTACACTAATTTTTAAACACATCCCAGTTATGCCTCAGTCACTACACAGCTGCAACACTTTGGTGCTCTCAGACAACAGTGTCACAGCACTGTCACCACAGGGTGTGTGGAGGCTGCAGGGCACAGGGTGGGCACACCATGTGCAGCTCTTTCTGCACTGTGCAAACAGCTCATGTCCACCCCTACATTCAGCCTATCTCCAGGCAATCAGCCACAAACGTGTATGGCTCTGACCTGGGAACATGGCAAGGCTGCCTGGTGGCTCACTCAGCTGGTCTCACACCTCTCATCACTTATTTCTAAATTGGTGGGCAGAGGGACAATGGCAGATTTGTGTCTGCAATTGCTGAGGGTGTAGATGCAGTTTGGGATTAGTACCAGACATTGCCATGCTGGTATCCAGTTTACAGAGACATTTGGAAGAGAGTGAGAGAATCCAAGCTGGTTGTCCATGATCATCATGGCAGGTCTGCAGACTACAATGAGCTGCTGAACAGCTTTTAGGAGGTGTTCATCTACCCTCCATCACTAGACTCAGCAGCTTTGGCACTGTGGCAAAGACCTTTGGGTATTTTCCTTTTACTCCCCAGGAGTTGTCCCTTTAGTGCTTGTCTCTGGTGATCTCCAGTCACATTGCTTTAACAGGCTGTGCTCAAAAACCACAGGTGGGGAGAACTGAGGAGAGCTGCTCCCAGTGCACATTGTCTGCTTACCTGAGAGCCTCTTTGGGCAGCAGTGTCTGTGCTGAGCCAGGATTGCTGCTCTGTGAGAGATGGTCCCAGTGTCACAGCCAGACACTGCTGCACCATCAGACATTTGCTGATGAGGCCAAAATTTGCTTAGCTTTAGGAAATGGAACCAGGCCTAAATCTTCTCCCAAATGTTAGTCTAATGATGGATGAAATTGTTTTCCTTCATTTTCTCTGCTAAAATTAAGCCAGAGCTGCATGTTTCAACAGATGTTGCCCTGTGTAGGCTGAAACATGTTGGTAGAGCCTAACTACATATATTTAAAACTCAGACATGTATGGAGAGTACTTACAGGGACTTCACACATCCAAAACAAACAGAGTGTGCTCCCAAGTTGCACCCTGAGAACCCTGAGGCAGGAAGTGGTGGGGGATCTCCCACCCTTGGCCAGCTGACATGCTTGGCATGCATGTCCTTGCCAGCTCTTCCTTTGCCATAGGACATTCCTATGCTCTGAGTTGCTGGGGAAAAATGTGGGCTTTCTAAACACTCTGAAAAACAGTTTTTTAACTGTTGCACTGGGGAATAAATGTGATGGGAAAACAAAATTTCATTTCCCCATGACTGTTACTAGATATAAACAGATAAAATAAGGCCACAGCTTTCTGATGGCACAGGTATTCCAAAACTGGGACAGGACTTTTAAATAGGATGCTGTTGCTTAGCTCTCCCGAGAAGATTTGCTGTAAGAGAGGCAGTGAAATTAGCTGGGTGTCACGTTCTCTTGAAAAGCAAGATTCCTGTTTCCCAGGTGAGTGTTGCACAAGTACCATAAAATCCAGAAGACCAATTTCTCCCAGTGCAGGCAGGTATAACTCCACAGAATTTAGTAACATTGCTTTTGCTTAAGATAGATTTGACTACAGCCCCAAACTTGAGAGAGAAAGATCCTCTCCTTAAAGCAACTAAACAAATCACAGAATAATTCTGGTTAAAAGGGGCACTTGGGTGCCATCATCCTTCTGCTTCAAGCACATCACCAATGTAAAAAATAGACGATAGTCACCAGGCACTTAAGTATGAAGTTTCCATTATAAACAGAAATCCCTCCTTGCTCTGGCTGAGGTTGTTTTCAGTGTTCCCCACTGACACCTCAGTGGTTGTTTCTCCCACACAGCATGTTCTGGGCTGGTGCTGGCTGTGAGGAGCCCCAGCTCCCAGTGACTGCTCTCCATGCACATGCTGCTGTGGCAGCCCTGACCAGTGTAGGGGACAGGAAAAAAAATTTCATGTTACTGGGACCCTGCCTGGCTCAGATACGCCAACCATAGTGGTGGCAGGAGAGCATCAACAAGGCACCACAACTTTTAGGATCAGGAGGTCCTGACCTCACTAATTCAAGAAGCTGTTTGTTGCAGAACATTCCTTCACCTGGTTCTAGATTCCCCAGGAAGGACCCAATTTATTCCAACTCTTTCTCCTCTTCTTTTTTCACACAATTTGACAAAATCAACAGAAGAGAGAAGAACACCAAGGCATGTTCTTCCCCTTTCTCTGCTGATTAGTATATTGGGCAGCTCTGTTTCAAACTGAATACCTGAGAAGTGAATGGAAATATTTTAGAAATGCATCACAGACACACACACACACACACACACACTCTCTCTCCTAAGCTGGCTGGAGGCTGCTTATGGCTCAGTATGGGAAAGCTTCATTCAGATGTGCAAGCAAGGACGAAGCAGACAAGCAACAAAGGGGCTCTTGTGACATTGTCAAAATGCATTAAAATGCACTGGCATGCACAGGCTAACTTCTGTTTGGGAATACCTGGGAAACAAAGGCAGCTCTCCGATTCAGGGCATATCCGATTATGAGTTCTCCATTATCTCAGGTTTGCTTTTAGCAGTGATCCCAGCACCACTGTCCTCTCCAAACCAGCAGGCTGTCTTTCTGGGAAAGACCCGAGTCACGCAGGAGCAACGCTGCTGGCTCGACATGGCAGCACAACCAGAATAAATAATAACTGTTTATGCTGCTCTGTCCACAGAAGCTGCACAGCTGTGGTTACAAACAGCTAATTTGTCACATGCTCCCTCCCTGCACCAAACTGATTCCCTCCATGTGGGCAGAGTGCTCCACAGGCTTCTCTTGTGCAAGGAGGGAAAGGCAGCCTCAGCAGGAGAAGCCAGTCCTTGGCTGTGCCCTCCCCGAGCTGGGCTCGCTGGGGCTGCAGTGAGGGTGACCTTGCATCAGGCACCTTCCAACCTTAGCAGGTGGTGCTGGCCTTGAGGACCTTACTGTTACTCAATGAAGGGAAAAAGGAAGGCAGGAAGCAGCAAAAACTGAAGCAGAGGGATCAAATTGTTTATAAATACATACTGTGATGGTTCCATTGGATTATAATAACCAACCCCACATGGGCATCTCTGGACTGGCTCCCTGCTTTGTCAGCACTCAGCCTTTCTTCTCCTGTAACACATCAGCTTTCCTCAGCTGCTACTCCAGCTCTCCCTGTGAGCCAGGCTGCCCCATGGCCATCCTGACAGCCCCTGTTAATTCTCCACCTGGAACTCCTGCCTTCCTTCACCTGCAAGTGGGAAGCTGGGAAAGAGCACCTGCATCCTACACTGGAAAGCCTTGTTTCTCCAGCCTCACAATTGACTCCTCCACCAGAAACAAGCCACCTCTAACCAGAGATTCCTATTTAGGCCAACATACTGCAGAAATGAGAGAGGAAAAACATTAGGCAAGGTATTTCAGTGCCTCTTCCCGTGCCTGCAGCCTGTCAGAGAGTCAAGCCTTGATTTACAACAACCGCAGGGTGCTGATTATTGATCTGCACCATCCCACCCCACGCACTGCCACGGACAGATCCAACCTACAGCAGTGATTCCCACACCCACACAGCCTCTTGGAGTGAGCACTGAGACCAGTGGGATGCTGCCATCCACACCCTCCTTCAGCAGCTGCCCCTGTGTCCAGCAGCATGGCTGGGGACTCTCCTAATTTAATAAACTGATGTTCATGGATCCATGACTGGGATATCCAGAATGGCAGTCAGATAACCTTCTTTCACTAAGACTCTCATGACCTTTGTACCCTTGGGAAATCCCATGTGTTGGTTTTTCTGTTTGTTTCATTGAGGAAAAGGAATTATTGTAAAAGGAGATGGGGCAGGTGGGGAAGACACCAGTCTCACCACAGATCCTGGGACTGGTAATGTGGTGGCAGCTTTGCACAAAACCTTTCAGAGCAAGACACCTGGGAAATCCAGGTCACTGACAGGCTGCTAAGATCTGGCATATCTGAATTATTTTGACAGAGCATATTTAATTTTTGGTGGAAGGACTGAGCAAGGCAGAAGCCTGAGATAAACAGAAGTATTTTTTCCCCCAGTATTTTCTCAAGGCATATTGCAAACTGTTCCCTCTGCAAAGTATAAAACCTGAGTCTAAGGTTTGCTTAACTGAACTGACCAGAGAATCTATCAGTCTCTGTCTCTTTCAAACACAAGACACTGCCAAAACTGGAAGTATGTATTTGCCAGAGGCAAACTGTTTGCAGCATTCAGCGATCAAGACTTCAGCCTCTGTGGCTTCAACAAGCTTCAGCGAGACCTATCTGCCCATCAGCCCAAAATGCTTCTATCTGTTCTGACAAAAACAGTCATGTAATGAGAAAATGGAACTGGCAATTTTCCATATAAAACAAGAAAACTTCACAATTTTTTTCTCCCGTGCCTTAAATTCACAGTTTGGAAAGTTTTGTGCTCTCTATTGCTCATTTATCCACACTCTAGACAGATTTTACTGTCCTGCTAATATTTAGGGATAGTTGGTGAAAAAAGAAGTGAATGTGCCTGTGTGTTTAAAGGCTGGAAAGTGGATCTGATATATAATATTACCTTTTCAGTAGCAGCAGTTACTTGCAGACCCTTTATGTTGGGTAGTAGGCTGGCTTGCACATGAACAGCAAACCCCAAATGCTCCTGGGCAACAATCCCACTCCAGTACAGCAGGACCTGGCACTGCAGTAAGTGCATTTAGCACATCTGTAGGTTTCTGTTTGTGCATGCTGGCTGCAGTTTGGTAAAAGACACTCACATTATATACCTGAATCCAAGAAAAATTGCCTCCTGCTGACCAGTGAGCAGCCAAAGCAGTATCTGACTACAAGAAACATAAACTACATTTTATCAAAGTCATATCTCAGGCTGCAAGGAGAACTCAAGGAGGCTCAAGCAATTAAAACTACCACTCACTTTCTCCAGACTAAGATTAAAAATAAACTGAAATCACATTCTTCCTACTACTGTGGGCTGTTTGACCCTTCTAATTTCAAGCAATTTGGGCATGGATGGACATTAAGTTGTCATTTTGCAGTGTCAGGAAAGAGATCACAGTGCAGTTCCAAGATAGCAGAGGCATGCACCAGTGTGCTTAAAAATTGCAATTCCCCAATTCTTCAGGTAAGGAGTACCAGACTAAAGTCCACTTTGGGGTCTGTTGGGTACTTGTAGGCTGCAAAGGTGTCAGATCCGTTTGTAAGGAGGTGTGGTGGTAGAGAAAGGATTATGAATAGGGAAAATTCACAGGGTGGATTTCCTTCCATTCATCATGCACATAGGCAACTGGAAGGGAGGATGTAGGAAGAGGAACTGGGGATGTAAGCAGTCACTTTAACCAAGAAAGGACATTGGTTATTAGCCAGCTCGTATGCATTATGTGGATTGCTTTTACCCCTCTCCCAGCTCCCATCTTTAAAACAAATATAGTAACAACAGGTACTGGAAGTTGCTACTTAGGTGTGCACATGAAAATCACCTCCCAAACACTGCTGCTACATTTGGAGAGTCTGATCTCCCCTCAGTACACGAGCATCAGATGACTTGATGGGAGTGTGCCCTGATCCTCTGCCCCATTACTTGCACCACTCATTGAGATCCTCCCCAGGTATTCCCTCAGAAAATCAGGGACCTCATGCTGTGTGAAAAGAGAAAGAAAAGAGTAAGGTGTGTGCTTTCCCATAATAAATCTCACACTGCTGTTGTGAGTGCAAAGCTCCAGGAACCAGGGGCTGTGCTCACACACCCCCTGAGTGGGCACTGTCAGAGACCACAAAACACAGAACTGTGCCCTTTAGGTGGTAAGCACAGAAATCCCAAACATCAAACATCATGACTAGACAAAACCAGAATAATGTAATCTTACAATAAGCTTAAGCCACAAAAACTAACAGGAAATTCAACCTGGACTATCATGAGCCTAAGGTATTAGCTTGCTTTTTTCCTAAATTTTAACAAAAAAAAAAAAAAAAAAGGGGAAGAAAATACTACAAATATGATTTTCCCATTCACCGATTTGTGTGAATGCAATTACACTTATAATGATAGAAATATGTGTGATCTGTGTCTTGCTTTCAAAGGGAACAACTTACAGCCTACAGAGCAGCAAGTTTGTAAACAAGATTTTTCTAATTACCCCAGTGCAAAAATCACAGGAAACATCACTAATGTCTGAATAAAGGTATCAATGTAGGATGAATTCCAAGGTGAAAAAAGACATAGCCAAGAATATATCTATTTTGCCATCCTACACAAGCAAGATGCATGCAAGAGGCCAAGTACTATAAAGAAATGAAAAAAAAGCAAAAAAAAAAAAAAATCAGCAGCTTTGATACTTTTCAGGTCAGACAGAATTACCAGACCCATTTGGTAGGCACCAACAGAGATCTGCCCTATCAAAACAAATGTTCAGAGCCTTCCCATCTTGTCTTTCCTTAGCAATTCATCTGCTTTCGGTATTAATGTCACTGTTAAAATGAAAATTTTTCCAGGAGAAAAACTGCCATTGACAAATGGATCTGGAAGAACAGGACTACTGCCTGCTCCTGTGTTGTGCTGCTAGCAGGAGATCTCTGTACAGATGCCTGGTAATTAGTCATCTGAAGACTTACAGCAATCACGTCACGCATATTGTTTGGCTGTAACTTCCACGTTCCCTTTAATGACAAGTGTTATTAACTAGACATCTGAAGACAGAACAAGTTCTTTGCCTCTTGGTTTTAAGCTGTAGTACAAGAGCATTTCTTTTCACATCTGGCTGTAAATCAAGATCAATCTTAGACTCAATGCCTTTCCATCAGTATTACCTCATCTTAGCTCAGTTTTAATACCAGCAGTATTGTTTTATATCTTTTTTATAGTCCATTAATTTCAAAGTCCTATGGAACACTTTGCAGTAATTTTGTAGACTACATTAATTTCTCACAGCAATGTCTAGGCTGGAGAATTGCAGATCCTCTCCACTGAGCAAAAAGTGACGTTTTTGCTGCTTGGGTCTCTCAGGATTTGTAAGATACTTTTCTCTCTCCTTTTTCATCCCCTAACACTGGCACAGTTATGCAATGACCACAAGTAGAAGAAACAGGATGTACGTGTTCCTAAATTATGAGGTAGGTTTTCCATTTACTAGATAACCAGATAAAACCCAGCCTGACACTTCTTTTCTGCTACATATTGTATTACATTTTTAATATCTCAGAAGACTTAGTCCTGTGGTTTTACCAAACTACAGGTGCCATTCTCTCAAAAGGTATGGTTGAAGAATTAATAGCCTAGAGGCAGAGCCTCCAATTAGGTCAAACCTAGGGACAAAAAGCTTTCAAATTCACAGAACAGTAAGAAACAATGGGATTTCAGTCTGAAAAAGGGGCATTTTTATTCCAACAGCTGAAGTACTCATTCCTCCAAAGAACAACAACTCCAGCCTCCTGTGTGTGGCTGCCCTGAACACTGAGACCAGCACCCTTACATCTGCCAGCCCAGTGCCCTTCTGCTGACTGCCTGCACTGGAAAATTATCTATTTCTGAATCTAGAGCTCTCCTCTAGGCTTGGGCAGGACAAAACATTGAAAAAATTAGTTTGAAGTTTCTCCTAAGTGGTACCAGGAACTGGAGCACAACTCTTAAGAAGGATGGAACAAGTGGGCAAGGAAAGAAACATCCTGAACAGCACCTCTCCTGCTCCTTTGATGTTCTCTGTTTTTCAGAAAATGAAACAATAAACAGGATATTGATTAATACAGATCCAAAAAAACAAGCCTCACTTAGAGAAAAAAGATAATCAATCTAGTCCCACAGAAAGTGGGTGTAGAAAGAAGTCTGTATAACAGCCAGAAGCAGAAATCTTTTGTAAGGCAGAGGAATGAATATTTAATTTGTTTCTGACTACTTCATGTTATCCCACCACTTTCATCTTTACCAACCCAGCACGTCTGCTATTCTCAGCGTGCATCAGCTGGAATATGAAAACGATTCATTGGAAAAATGCTGTTTGCACCTTTCCTCCTGCAGCAGGGACATGACCAGCTCAGTTCTTGCTCATGTAGTACCTGCTCTTTGAACATGGCTCTTGAACTTACCCAGGCACCTTTAAAGGGATTCTGCATGTCAGTGGTACTATAAACCCTAAACCAAACACAGATTCCAGTCCTGAAGCCCTTGTTCTCTATAAAGCTGCTGAAATCTTGGCCTCAATTAAATAAATCGGTTGGACTTGATGATCCTAGGTCTTCCTCAGCCTAAATGATTCTATGAATATTTTGGGACACTGACTTCATCAGGGATGACATTTCACTCTTTGCTCCTTCCTCATAACTAAAGGAGTGAATTAAAAATACACAGGAGTTGGAGAAATTCTCTCTGCCAGAATATGCAATGCCTAAGTTACTTGGGTTTTAACCAGAGAACCTCTCAACTTGTTACAGATACCAGTTCCACTCTATCCTAGAAGCAATGTTAATCACACATTGATCACTGCAAATTGACAACATAAATGCTGACTTATGCAAACAATGTTAGAGAAAATGGTGTTCTTGCTGCAGAAGTGAATTACACAGCCTTTTAAGCTTTCTACACTTCTCAGTTTTATGTAAACTCTAATTTCTAAGCTTTTGTTCTGCCTTGAAAGGTCACACGGTTGAAAGCCATGAAGCATAGCATGTGTTCCTACTGATATTAAAATACTGTTTACTAAATCATGCATATAAATGTAAAGAGGAAACTGTTTGCAACCTACTGCGTTAATAAGAGATGATTTATAAGACAACACAATTCCAAGTATCAACATGTGGAATGTAAAGATCTGATCTCAATCACACAATATGATTTTTTTGGCTGTTTTCTGAAGCAAAGTCTCTGTGCTGCAATCACACTAACTTCTGATGACACTGTATTTGACTGATTAAACTCTTAATCGTGCCAATGCTTAACTTCAGGAATACAAGTGGCCTTTTCAGATTTGAGCATATGATTGCACATTTGCAAGATCAGGACTCCATTTGCATATTCAAATTGCAAAACTGCATCTTCCCTTTGTCTGTGTAAGGCCAACTATAGCGCTCCAAATGCTAAACAACCACCGTAGAGTTGGACAGTATTTTTAGCATCTCTGTGGTGCACTCCTATCTTTAGCTGCTGTGTTCACAAACAATCCCACAGGACACTGCATAGCTAACATAGCTCAGGCTCTTCACCACATTCCAACTTTTCTCCCAAAACATGCTGAAAGCAGAGTATAAAACAGACCAGTTCAGGACCTGCTACAGTTTCCTAAGATGCATTGTCTTGAGCAGAGCAGAACTATTTTCAAGCACAAGAACAATAAAACCTCAGCACATTCTCCTCTGGAGTGGTGATGGAGCTTGCTGTGACTTCCTCAGGGGAAAATACAGCTCTACACTCCGAGTTTGCACTGTGCAGATAAATCAAGTAGGACAGCAAAGGATTTCTGCATGTTGTTTCCTAGCAGGATGTGCCCATGGGTTCATGGCAAATTTCTGGTCAAAGCTTAACCCTGCAAGAGAAGTTAATAATTGAACTTGCCAAATCATCACAATTTCTAAATCCAACTGCGCCTTGTTTTTACAAAGGCGCATATTAAACCAGTGAGCCATTTTATTAGACTCATGCTCATGTAACAAAAACATGTGTTAGCTCTTGAGTGCCAAGTACCATCCTGGAGGGTTACCAATCCCTGATACAGACTTTGTAGCCAGACTGCAGTTATCTGTCATATCAGAGGAGGTAGTTTGGAATACAAACCAAGGATAAAGCACGCTGCTCCACTTGGGAATATTTTACATGGTCCTAGTCTCTTTGTAAAACTCTAGGGAGATGAACTGCAGTGGGGGAAAAGAGCTTGAAACTTACTGCTGGCTGTAGTGGCACTATCTCACAGAAGCCTCCTGCATGGCTGGAGCTCCCTCCTTCATTCCCTTTAGGAACTTTTGCAATGGGTGCAGCATCAACATGCAGCTGCAGCAGCTGGGTCAACTCTGAGTGCAGAGGAAATGCTTTCAGAGTCATCTGCATAAGGCATTTCAAAACTACAGGGGTACCACAAAGAGAGAAAAGACTCATCAGGGGAATGGCAGTATTAATCAGATGATTGACCTTTGAAGCTTTGAATATGAAATGCTTTGCACACTGAGCTGGAGCTGCACATGGAGACAATAGCCTCCAATATCTTGATTTACAGAGGAAGTACTGATGGAATTCCATATATCCTGTTAATAGTGAAAGGAAGGGAATTATGTAAAGGAACTATTTTTTTCATTAAGTGTCTTTGCTAAGCCTTGCAGATGAGCCTAGACACTTGGCTGCAATTTAATTTCAAGGGGACAAGATAATCTGAAAACTCTCAGAAAATCCCAGACCTTGTGAATGCTTTACAAACAGACTCCTCATTTCCCCACGACACTTATCTTCTCTCCCAATACTATGTGTGATCAAACATTCTCTTATTAGAACTCTTTAAACACTAATGGACTTTCCAAACAAACTGTGTTCATTCACTTCCCCTACCCCACTACAGGTGTGGCTGTATGTCTGGGAGGTGAGAACTGAGGAAACAGTACCAGGGCTAGGAGGGTGTCCCTTGGCTCTGCAGCAGCACCAGAGCAAGCAGAAATGCACAGGAGACATTGGCCAGGCAGCAACATGTACCATGCACTATAGCTGCAATACACCATGTCTATAATATACAAAAACCCTTTTTTTTTTAAAGGTACTTTTTCAGTACCTTTTTCAAAGGTACTTTGATTTTTTTCTGAGCCCCTTCTTAAAGGACAAATTTTCAAATGAGTAGAGGCTTTCCCTCCACCCAGAGAGCAAGACTGACATCCTGGGTTATAGTCCTTATCCTAGTAAGGGCCCCTTAACTGAGAAATGTGGGTTGCAAGACTTGGCCTTTACTAAGAAACAATATTACAGGAAAACTCACTGTATGCTTTTGAACATCAACACTTCATTACACTTCTATTTTCTAATACAGACATGATGTCTGGAGTTGAACAAATACATTCTTGAAAGGTCAGAACACTTAAACTATGTGTACCTAGTTTAGGATGACAAACCTGTTGCTTCTTTTTAGCTATGACTTTTCAGTTTACCCACAAGAATTACACTACTTCCCCTAAAAGTTTTCAAGCTCGAGAACAGTGTCTGAAAGTGAAGGCAAAACTCTTTCTCGACATAAATTTATCACAGCTGCCACAGAATCCTGTGACTTACTGAGAATTCTGCCTCTCCTCCAAAAAGGGCTTGAGCCACCAGCAGACACAGGCACAGGGACGCCCTGTCCACTTTGAGGAGAGGGGCCGGCGTGGCTGGCAGCAAACAGAGAGCCATCCACCAAACTGTGCAAGCCTGAACCAACAACTATGAATTCTCCCAAACCACACAGCTGGAGGGCAGGTAGCTCTTCATTTTTTTCTGAAAGAATGGGAGGAACTTCCTCTTTCAGCTGTCGTTACACGAGTTAGTGAGGATATAACTGCTGCAACCATCAGGAAATGGCTGTCCAGATGGCACCATGGAGTGCTCCTGGGGAGCTGCATGGACCTTGCAAACTGGGAACTAAAGTTTGGATTTCCTTGAAGTGTTCTCATCTGTCATTAAACACTGTGTTGTGTCCACCTTCAAGTTTCAGGGCACTCAAGGAATTGAAGGGGCACCAGTCTAATCCTAATCCAGACAGGGGAGGTTCACTTAATTTCAACAGAGCTGCTTGAGATGACTTCATCACTTCAGACCATATTCCTTCCCTGGAGCTCAGAGATCCTGAAGCCAAGGCCACACTGAGCTAGCTCTGGGACTAATTAGCATGGGTGGGCACTGTGTCAATGCAACCCACCTGGCTGGGACATGCTGGGACCTTAGCAGGACATTGCATGTGCTGTGCTCAGGTAGTCTCAGCAGTCTTAAGTGGAATTGTACTGAGAGAGAGTACAATTGTGCATCTTAGGCACAGTAAGATGACTGTCCTCTTTAAGAAATGACAGCCTCTCAGGTGGAAATGGCTGAACTCCAGCTGAGAAGCACTGACTGACTGCCAATGCAATGGAGATAGAATAGGTTTCTATTCAGAGCCACTCCAAAGTTGCTGAGGGTAACCATTTTATCTCTCATTGGCACAGAGGCTGTCAGGTACTGCTCTGTAGAAGAAAATGAAACTTCTTCAAATGCACTAACTTGAGTACTTCCAAGTGCTTACCACGGCTGCAACCCCTCACCTCCATCCATACCTATTCAAAGCTCTGCCAGGCCCTTGACAGCATTTCCTGCATACATCATGACCATCAATGTGCATTTCACCAGCCTCCCATTCCCAAGTTCCTGTAAGAGGGCCTACTTCTAACTGCTGAAGCAAATTTTCAGCAGTGTCCCTCCTAGTGCCCACCAGCACCCCTGGTTCCTCACCACGGTGCATTCCCAGCCCTGTGCACCACGAGATCTCCAGCTCTTCAAAACTACCTTACTTCCTACTGAACTTGCTTGAAGAGACTGCAAAGAAATGGTACCTGGTTTCCTGTGCTTCAGTCACTACATTTACCAGACATGATGTAGGAAATGGGCAGGAAACACCAACCTTATGTATGGCAGCAATTCTTCCCCCTCCCTTCATGACACGTTTGAGCAGCACTCCAAAACCTGACCTTGCACTTTTTAGTGCAGCCTCTCTTACACAAACATTTGAGTCAGATCTGGAGCCAAAACCAAAGAGAAAGCCAAACACATTGCCAAACACATTAATTTTTTTTAATGAAAAGGCTGACACCCTGTTTTACACCTATTTGTACTCAAATCTAAAATGTACTGTGCATTTTTAACGGCATGAATTTGGTAATATCAACAAAAATTAAAAAACCTCAACCTATTTTTAACTCCTTCTGATACTGGTGTAAAAACTGTTGAAGAACTGATATTATTTGGGCTCTGTACAGACATGAGAGTTGCTGATGCACAAGAAAGGTGTACTATGATTAAGCACATTTGTTAGGAGGTTTCAGCTGTTATATTTTTCCCTTTTACAGTCATCTTCACTTTGCTTCTATTTCAAAATCTAATCAGAAAACCAACACAGAATTAGTCCTTCACCTCGTTTTTTTGCACAATTGTTTGGACAATGTATTTAAAATAGCACTGTTCTAACCTGGCAGCATTTTATATTTACTTTATCCAGGCATAAATGACAGCCTAAAGAATAAGGAATTGTAATCAGATACAGCATGTCTTTCCCTAGTAAAACTACCTCTTCTTTCCTCTTGAGCACCTAAAGTTGAAATACAATTTCCCTCTTTTGTTTCCCCATCCATTATATACAAATAGAGACAGATAAATGTCAAGTGTATCTTTAAAAGAAAAATGCAACACAATTTATCAGTCCTCCAACGCAAAAAAAAAAAATCTCCTTCTTATTGAATTTGAAGTACTTTTTCTTAGTATACAACAAGACACCAAAAATAACACCTGGGAGCAATGGGGTGACATTGGGGCAGACTGTTGATTTATGGAAGTTTCTGCTCCAGCTGCACCCTGCATGTTGCCTTCCACAGCATTTCCTGGTTTTTGTGAGACAAATCTGCTCTGTAACAAGACAGACAGCAAGTCAGAAGTGTCAATATGAGCAACTCCCTGAAAACAAACTTTGCTCGTTTACAATACAGCGTTTCTGGTGCGGGCCGTGGAGCTCGCCTGGCTCCCGCGAGCAAGCTGCGCCCACGGCCATGCACGAGGCCCCACGCCTCAGCTCTGCCAAGAAAATGGCACTCCTGGGAAAAACTGCCAGCTGGCCAGAAGCTGGGTCACCAGGTTTCCTCACCAAGCACTTGTGTAAGATGAGATTCTGCTTGTCACTAAGTGCCCCCAGTCCCAGGGCTCAGGGTGTTGGGGTGCCTCTGGGGATGGGGCTGAGATAGGAGGGCACCTTGGGCAGCTCTTGACAGCAACTCTGAAAACCACAGGCTCTTCAAGACTGCCATTTCATGATGCCAAAATGAAGCTGTTATGGGATTCCTAGATGGCTCTCACATTGCCATGGTCTGGATCTCTCACTGACCCACATTAGTTTTGGGTTTTCTGAAAGAGGCCAAACTTCTTCTTCCCTTAAAATGTGCAGAAGCTCATGGATTGAATGGGAAGGAAGGAGAATTAAGTACATTTCCACTATTTTCTAATGATTTGTGCCTAACTCTTAAGAGCAATTCAAGAACAAGGAGCAATTTCTATTACCCCTTAAAAACATGTATATATCTCCATATAAGAAAACAGTGGCAGCCTTCACCAGCACATAGGAAGCTCCTGGCTTCTGAAGCACAAGGCTATCAAACAACTAAACACTTTTAATAGAAACCTGGTCCATTAACAAGCTGAACCATCAAGCAGTCACACAAGAAAAGCAAACAACCCCAGGAAGAGCTGCTGTCTTTCCATGCTGAACAAAAACTATTTACAGTAAGCAAAATAATGCAGCTTCTAATAATGCTTTTCCTCCCTCTCCAATGCATCTGCACACAACTGTCCCTTCATTCCTGATGCAAATTTAAAGAAGCAAACCTTGGCCTTGACTGAGCTCACCTGTTCCTGGGGGTTCCTTTGTGCTGATGTCCTCCCAGCACCCATTTTGCCACATTTTGGTGCCAACTGCAGATCTCATTGGGTCCAGGCTCTGCATTGCCCCATGCATCAAACATCATATTTCTGTTTGGGTATCTGTTTGGGTATTGGTCATCAGTAATATTTTTTAAAATAAAAGCAGAATTTGGGCTTTTCCTCTCTGAAATCTGTCCTTAGGATATTCTATACTCAGAACAATCTGTATTCAGTTTTATAACTGGACCTGAGCTGGTAGCACAACTGGAAACTTTGCTGCTGATTTCAGTGGGCATTTCTCTGTGTATCCACTCAGAGTTTGCTCTTTTGTGGATGAAATGATCTCCACATCTTTTACAGCAACACCAGCCCTCACCCTCACTTTCCGCATACCTGCGCATCTAGACATGAACAGAGATTTTATTGTTTCTGCTCTCCATATTTGACTTCTTTCAAGCCCCACATGCAATACAAATAACTGCACTACAAGGAAGAGAAAGTACATGTTTAACACAAACATTTATAATTCCAAAGCCTTAGACAACAATTGAGATAAACCCAGCATCAATGGCAGTACAAGCTGTGCTGTGTAATTCAAGGGGGGTCCTCAAGGTGCAATTTGCATTTAATGCTTCTGCCATTAGCTCAGGCTTTAGGTGAAACAAAACACCCCACCTCATTAGGCAGGTGGAATAAAATGAAGGTGAGGTTTACAACACTCCTACTTGGTGTGGGAAGAACCACACTCACTTGACAGGCAAGGTGATGCTATGTCCTTTGATGAAGATTTAATTTCTGTAATTTTTATTTCTGAAAAAGGATTGACCCCCTCCCCCCCACCGTTTTAAGTGTGTTCCCAAAGGCATTCCTAACAACAGCAAATCTGTGTGCAATGCTCTCCTCAAATCTTCTGCCTTTCACATATAGGCCAGCTGCTCTCCAGACACAGCACTGGGCCACAGAATCGGGCTGCTCTGATTTATAACCGAGGTGTTTAAAATAAGGCAATCTAATTATTGACTTGATAGCTCACAATGTCTGCAGTCAGCAAAGTTTAAAAAATGCAAAATATTGACAGGATCAGACAAATACATAATGAGGGAGTTATTAAAATGCAAATTGCCTGCCTTCTGGTACTCCTGTGGTGCGTGGCACAGGACCCCAGAGCCTGCATCCCTCTAACTCTGCACTGGTTAGGAGGAAGAAAAGAAACAGAGCTGGGGAAAACAAATGGGCAGAGCTATCACAGGCCAGCTGGATGGGACCCCACACCATGGGGGTGGCCCAAAGAAAGACAATGACTACATGGGAATGGGAGGCATTGCAAGAACAGGCAGCCCTGCACACACTGGACCCCAGACTTTTCCAGGATTTCAGAAAGGTCCTGGAGCAGAGGGAAGCCCAACAACAACAGTCCAGTGCCACATCTCTACATCTATTTTGGGGAAACATCCAAAAGTGAATTTTCTTGCAAGTTGGTGAAACTTGATATCAAAATACATGAAAGGTCCCGCATTAAGATTTATTTTAAAAAAAAAGTCCAAATAAAGGATGTAACAGAAATCCTCAGTCCAACCTGCTCTGGGATGCTAACACCTGGCTTTATAGGCTGATATGTTCAGAAGAAAAAAGTTCACTGCCCTGATCCAGCTTGAAAAGTCCTAGCTGGAAGGTGAAATAGGGTATTTTTACAAGGCATAGAATTCCTTCCCTTCTCATCTCTGCCCCCCACTTTTTCTTCTCGTTTAAATAGCCTTCTAATCATGTGGACTGTCTGGTATACACTTATTATTTTACCTTGCAGACACATTCCTTTAAGTCTGAGGGCTGTGTATGTGTCTAGATATCTATAATAGAACAAGTAAAATAATACCATTCCCAGCTGGGCTGGATGATCTAAGCCCCCACCAGGAGAAAACTTTGATGCATAATATAGTTTCATGCAATGCATTTCAGTCATGTTAATATTACTGTAACAACTTCTAAAAATGACTCCAATATAGACAGATACCTAATTAACAGGCAAATTCTAAGGGGGAAGTTAAATGCTAATTTTACACTGGCATTTAGCCTAAGAACTTCATTATGCCATCTTCTATTTTAAACTGTAGCCATCCCACCTTGTGATGTGCTGCCGCCTGTTCTCAGGCAGTGTTGCGTGGAGCACAATAATTCCTTGCAAGACAGACAAGGTCACAATGGTTGGGGCTGGGTACCTGCCTGAAACCAGGAGAAAAGCTGGTCCCTGCCCCAGGAGCCTGCAGGGACTCTGAAGCTAAGCTTTAGCATGCTTCCATGCTTCCCCTTGGAAGGGGAATTTTGTGCAGGGCACTAAAGTGGTTGTTGGGACAGATGGATGTAGCTACTCAGGGATCCTGAAAAGGCATCAAGAGGAAAAGGACACTGCAGCAATACAATCCCCACTGATTATTGGCCCTTCCCAGTACCTGGTTAGAGCAGCCATGGGCAATGTGGGGTCAGGCAGCCAAAGGTTGCTGAGCTTTCCACACCACTGGTGAGCAGCACTGATACCAGCCAATTCTCCACCTCATCTTTTGGATAAATAAAATCCAAAATAGATAGTGCTTAAAACACACTGGCAATGGCAAAGGTGCAGAAAAATATTGAAAAATACCACAGAATACTTGAACTTACAGCCAGGGCTGTGGTAAAGCTGTATCAGATTTGCATAGAAATTAGATGCCTCGTTAGCTGCAGATAGATGCACAACTGCCCAAATTTAAACTTCCTCCTCTCCCCAGATCACCACAGTCATTACAAATCATGTGGCTGAATGAGAGCTGAAAAAGCACCAAGAACTTGGCAGTTTTGCTGCAGTGAGTCCCATAATAAATGAGGGACAAGGGGTGGCAGCACTGATAACAAAAAAAACCACATTTTGTGCAAAGCAACCTACTATTGTTCATATGTAAAATACATCATGTTGCTAGGAGGGAACAAACTGTCCTGTGCTTTATAGATAGCCATTTTATTACAGATTCCCCCTAATTGTGACCCTAAACTCACACAATCCAAACCCCCTTTCTTTTCAATAAATGCACAAGATGCACAACATGGCTGGAGGATGTTATGCTCCTCTAGACAGCAGTTCCAAATGCAGAGTTGGAGGTACATTTCTAATGTGCAGTATCACACATAAATTATTAACAAAAGTTAAGGAATGAAAGCAGACCAAAGCATCATCTGCCCAACTAAAGTCAGTTCCTGAAACATGCTGAGCAGCATCCCCCTGTACTCAAATCAAATGGGCTGGGGGCAGCACGGTACCCAGGAGCCCTGGTCCCCACGACATCTCCTCCTGGTCTCCCCATCTTTCTCCCTGAAGCAATTCAAAAATCCTGAAGGCTTCTTGGGAAGCCAATTTTTCTCTCTCCCTCCCTCTTAAGTGAGAGTGGCTAGGTGGGGTTTAGTTTTGTGAGCACTAGGCCTTTTTCCTAAAGCTAAAAATGTTTGTATAGATGTGAACAGCCTTGAGCACGTGCAAGAAAATCTAGTGCATTGCTTATCAGTCGATTTGGCTTCACACCAAGAGTAACACACTGCTATAAAGGGCCAACACAGTGTGAAAAAGGAGCTGTTCTACTAGAATACACTCCGTTAATTCTGGTTGAACTGACATTCTCCTAGGACAAGAGCTCAAAACAAATTTAGACTGTTGTACTAAGCATGGCAGGGAATGGAGCAGCAGGCTGGTTTCTCTGATGTCACTAAACAACAGGCAGACACCCCCCCCCACTTCCCCCCACCACCAAAAAAAAAGAAATCAATCTCTTGAGAAAGCAAATGTGGGACAAACTCTCACAACATCATCTTCCACCAAAATAATATACCAGGTTTTAAACAAAAATCCCCACCACCCTACCAGGGAAAAAAACCCTAAAAAGTCAAAAATTCCAGCCTTGCTAGACTTACTGTAATTGTCCTTTATAAGAAGAGCCCTCTAGTTATGTGAAATGACACTGCCTCAGCGAGCCGGGCTCCCCACGCTCCGCACAGGAAGGAAGCAGACACACATCTCTTTAAGAGCTGCTTCCTCTCTGCTCTATTAATTTCAGAGATTAAGCAAGCCACTCCTTTGTGGCATAACAGAGCAAGATAGAGCCATTGTGTTTGAGGGGAGTCCTGCTCACTGGCTTCCTACCTTTCAGTGGGGGGATGCATTAGCACTTTATTCTCAGATGAAACACCAGAAAACTTCCAGCAGCTCTAAAACCCCCCTTATCCTTAAATTACAATTTCTGCACAGAAGAGGCCAGCAGCACAATTCCTCTCCCCCCCACTGATGAGGGTTTCAGTGTCTCACTGACACAGTTCAGGATGTGAAAAAACCAAACCAGTTGCATTCGAGGAGGAATTTTCTTTTCAAGGGCCCTGAATCAACAGGATTTATTTAATCAGGATTATTTTGCCTGGACAGACACTCCTGTCCCTCCCTGCCATGTTGAACCTGAAGCACTACATTTACCATCATTTTTTTTCCTCTTCTTTTCTTCCTTTAAAATTTATACACCCCTTTTGCTCTTCTGCTTGCACAAAGTCTCTTCAGCTCGTACCAGATGCCTGATGACCTTTAATAACACGGAGGCCGTCACCTCTCCATTTCAAACACTATCACCACATCTCGTGTTGGAGCCTGGGATTGCATGGGCAACCAAAGCAACCATCAGCTGACCAGAGCCTTAGCTGTTCCTAAAGTTTTCTGATGGAAGAAGAGAGAAGCAGGAAAAGATTCAGCCAATGAAGGGTAATTTGGGATCCCCACTCCAAGCCTGGGCTTCCACATTTCCTCCTAAACTGCACTGAGCTGTTTTATCCTCAGCTTTTCAGGTTTCTTTCCAGACTGTTGAGCAAGCGAGGCTGGGAACACAAGACCCTTTTGGAGTCAGTGGCCATAGGAAATGCCACTTTGTGGGGGTGCACAAAGCTGCAGAATCCTTGAGACATGTTCACGTTTCTTACAGTGTCAACACGGCCCTGGCTAAACAGAAATGCCATCAGCAGCAAACAGATACCTTCAGGGGGAGGGGGGAAAAGATACACACTCATGGCTTTGGAGCAGCAGCAGGAGAAGGAGTGATCTCCTGGCTGAAGCAGGAGCGTGTGAGCCAGAATACTGTTTGTACTGTACCTTCCCTTGCAACACAGAGTCAGGAACACAAAACTCATCCAGATAAAACAATCTGCCTATTCAGCAGCTTTCTTTTCATGAGCTGCTTCATCTTTGCAGGCTGCCCCCCCCTTTCCCCTCCCTGCTTCCCAGTCACCAACTGAAAACTTCAGAAAGAAAAGAAAGGGAGAAAGGAGTTGCTCAGACAAAGGGCTGATTCTCTGCGAGGGGAGGGCACACACACAGAAAACACGGTCACGGTGTTCTGGGCACAGTGCTGGCACGTTGCTCTGCCAGCAGTTGTAGGAGTCTGCTCCCCAGGCTCTGCTTCATGTTTTGGGACCATGCCTTTAGAAAAAGGAGGGAGCTGCATCTCCTGCACCTCCAGCAGCAGCAGCCTCCTGGATGTTCCTGGCCAACACTGCAGCTGGGTATTTGCATCTCTGCAGCTTCTCCCAGCACCTACATGGGGCAGGTCCCTTTTGCCTGTTGTAGGTAGAAATCTTAACCCCATCCAGAGATTTTCCTCTGGGACATTCTCTTGCAAAAACCAGTTTGGGTGTTTGGTTTGGTTTGTTTTTCACTATTAAACAGAGACACTTTTCTGGTGTATGAATGTAAATCACCAGTTCATATTGCAGAGGTGACTCAACAGCCATTTAGATGCCAACATGTAGTTACTTCTGGATGGAGCAGGATGTGATTCAGCAACTACATGCAAGTAGCAGTGTATTCATTTCATCTTCAAGGCTCCTTTTCTTTTAAATACATTAAATAAAAATTCAGTTTTTTCATTTTTACTTTGTTGGGGTTTTTTATTGCAGTCATTACTGGTCTAACATAACTCTTCTCTAGGATTCAGAAAAGCTATGAGGAACTGTAGTATTGCCACACATCAATAAGGCTAAAAATCTTCTGCTTGGCATCACTTTTGGCTTAGCCTCTGGAAAGCTTTCTTCTACATTT
The DNA here is from genome assembly GCA_013400575.1 of Peucedramus taeniatus. NCBI lineage: Eukaryota > Metazoa > Chordata > Aves > Passeriformes > Fringillidae > Peucedramus > Peucedramus taeniatus. Next base: position 659,726 of record WBNO01027563.1, on the reverse strand, counting down.
TATCAAAATTTCACCCAAAATGCAGCCTGTTTTACACCAACACCTGAATGCAGCTCCTCTGTTGCTCTGTCCTCTTAGGACAGTGCCAGAGCAGGACACATCAGGTGGTGGCCCCTGCTCCATGGGCAGTTTGGAGGATCACAATCACTTTCCACCCACGTCTGAGCTGCTGGGAACAGCAGAGATGAGGCCATTGCAAAACACAGGTGAGATGTTTATTTTTTACTGTGTTCTTTGTGAAGTACAGAAATGGCTGCACTGAACATATCAACCTATAAAGCTGAGCAGGTGAAGCCCTGGTTAGCAGTGATGATGCAGAGGGGGCACAAGGATGCAGGGACAGGCCCAGTACTTGGAGGTGCTCCTTGGCATCTCCTCCTGAGCAGTTCTGAGCACCTTCATCAAAAGCAGAAGTGTTTACCTTTACACAGTGCTTTGCATCAAGGTTGGCAGGGGGGAAGCAAACTACCTGAGCAGTCCTGGAAGATCTAAAAGGCAGGATTTATTAGTTTTAATATTAAAAATTTAGAAGTCTACCCTGATCATAAACTCAGGAGCTTTTGAGTCAGTGAAGAAGGAGAGATTTTTTTTTTTTAATTGTAATTTTGGAGTTTAGAAGCCCAAACTGAGTGACAAAATTAAAATCATCAGTCACAGCAACCTTGTTTCCAACGTACAAATGTTTGTTCACATTTTCTATACAGACAAATCCTGTTCACTTATTGCCTTTATGCCCAACCTGACTAAGGAAACAAACATGCTCTTTGCCACCCACTTTGTGTGTCTGTACTTCCCTGTACCACTTCAGGGATTAAGGGGAATTTGGTGACGGAGTAGATCTGGACCAGGACTTTGCATTACAGAGAATACCATGCTTATTGACAGGTGTTTTGGTCTCCAGATCTGGGAAACAGCTCTCCATCTACTTACTGCAAAACAAATCTGCACTGGGTTAGTTAAAACCATGAACTTAAGTGTTTGTATAAGAACCCTTTTTCTGAAGTGCAATGATGGCCTATTAGCTTTCATTTAAATTGGCTCCTAATGGAGGTAAATAAAATGAAAAGGATTGTTTTCACCCTGCCTGCCTAAATCCCAGCACACACCAGCTGATGGGCAGTGTCTCTACCTTGATCAGACAAGACCCTAGTCGTCCTGATTTAAATTCTGCCCTGAACAGTTCACCTTTCAGATGTGTTAAATCTCAGCCCTGTCATGCAATAGTTACCTCCACATAGGGTTAAAGCAAAACACAGTAGAAATAAACACAAACAGGGCTCAGCACTCTACAGGCACTTTGAGGAAAAAAGGGGGAAAAAATTTAAATTAACCATAGGGCATAATTGCTTCAAAATCTGGTTGTTCAGAAAAAATTACCAGTGTTTTTTTGCACAAGGAATTATGCTTCTAATCTTTGCCAGACACAAAACCAGGAGCAAGGAATTAAGCAATGAGCTAAAAATGGTTCAACTCTAAAAGCAGATTGTAAAGCGAAGGGGAGAACTCCCAGGGAAAGCCGAGAATAAGGTTTCTTAATCTTACACTGAAGGGTCATAAATGTGCAAGCTCAATACCTCACAACCCTTTCTGAGTAAATAAAGGTTTAAAATGTTCTTTCTTTAGTGCGACTGAATTCCTTTCCAATGTGACCTCAACATGCCATTCCTCTGTCTTTATCTGCCGACACAGCAGAGCTGTTGACCTTTCACCAATGACCTGAGCAATCAATAAACAGCCCACAAACTATCTCCACAGAAATTCTCCACCAATGAGTTCCTCCCTCGCTCTCTGCCGCTCCCGAACTTTTCCTCAGGCCCTGGGCTGTGCGTCAGTGTGACTTAACAAACAACACGGGGCTCAGAAATACATTTTCTTGGGCATTTCCTATCCAAACATATTAAACCTGTAAGTGGTTTTGCTGTTGTTTGCAGTGCCACAAGCTGCTTTCATGTTACTGTAGGATCTACAAGATCTCTGCCTCATGCTAAGCACTTTGTGTTGACTTCCAAGGACAGAATCCAAACTCCAAATAACTCAAATATGCTCAAATTGTTGGAGGGTAAGATAACAAATCAAGAAAATAAAAAATCTTATTAAAGACTTGCCTGAACACCAATTGGCAAAATTTCATCTTAAAGAACAACATTAAACAAAAAATTAACACAGTCAGTTACAGATGCCTGGAATAAGAAGACAAATTAAGGCAGGTCAGAAAATATTAGTGTTACTATGGGTGTCTCAGGTGAGTTCCAATGCTATAAATTCTGTTGTACTGTCACGTTATATGAAAAAGGATCGAATGCAACTTTTCTATCAATATGAGTTATGAAATCCTGACTCAAACAGAGCCATATTTTAAAGGTGTTACAAACTGGGGAACCAGTCAAGTGCTGCATTATGTTACTGGGGTACAGAAGAGATAACAGCCATTCCCTGCAGTGCTTACAGTAAACACACCAGAGCATTATCCAAGATCTGAGAAGCCAAAAGAATGAAAACTATCAGATATCAGCCATAAGCAGAAATGAAACTAATTAGCCCATAGAGTCTTCATCAAATTGAGTGAACACAAAGGTAAAGCAGACCTGCGAGTACTGAAAAGGGACTTAGATTATTAAAACTGAAAGAACAACAGTTTGAAGTGCTTATTCCCATGACAGCTAAAATGCTTAACAGAGATGAAGTTTCTCTACATCTCTATATATACATACACTCATATATATAAACTTCTTAGTCTATATATATTTATATATATATAAAATCTAAGGAGGAGCTTGCAATGGCTCTTAAAACGTTAATAGTATTTGCTGATCCAAGATGCCTTAAGTTTCAAACCCCAATAAACCTGCTAAAATTTGCTTGAACTGCTACTTGCTCATATGCTCCACATACTCCAGAAGACTGATTTGTTTCTCTCAACACAAATTTAAAAAAAATGGTAGCATGAGTACAACTGTTTCTGAATTATTCTCTTACTTTGGTAATGTAAATCAGTACTAAGTGAAGCATAACATGGTATTATTTTATATAGATTTTTTTCAGTCTCTCTAACATGAAAGTATGTTCATTGGGCATTGTTACAACCCACTAATGACAAAGATTGGGTCTTTAAAGGGCAGTGGCAGCAAAATTTTAATAGAAGTGATAAAGTGATTAACCTGTTTGTTGGAGAAGTGTTTGTATTATTGCCTGCACTGCAGAGAGCTGCAATGTGTGCAGCAGCTCTGGGTTATTTATTTATCCTTAATATAAACAAGCCAGAGTGGTTCAAATAGCAGTATTCAACAGATTGCATTGATGGATCAATACAATATTCCACTGAAATTAAACTTCAAGCAGACAAGAGCTATCAAAGCCTTTAAATAAAAAAAAAACCACTTGGCCTTCTTGTAATTTCTAAGTCCAGATCTTACAGCCTGATCCCCCAGCAGGATTTCATGGGTAGAAGCCCCTGCATTTCCCCTGGGCTGTTTCATGCCTGGCCAGGGTGCCTGTGAGAGCTGCTGAGGCTCTGTGTGAGCACCAAGCCCCAGGCATTTCTGAGGCATCTGCAAATAACTTGGTGAAGGGAAAGAATACATTGCAGATTTCTACACATTACAGCTATTTCTCAGTGTAAGAGTGGGAGTCAAACGTCCTGTTTGGGATTGCTTAAATAAACTGGCACAGATTTCCAGCTGGGCATCTCTCTTGCGTGGTCTGTGAGTGCAGGATGCTGGTCAGGAAGGAAGTGGTGTGACTGCTGGACAAGGAATACAGAAAACCAGGAGCCCTTGGCTGTCAGCCCTGGTCCTCACCTGACTCACTGGGCCTGCATCTCCCACAGTGCTCTGACAAGAGGGACGAACTGGAAATAATATGGTGGAAGAAAATGCAAACCCACCTTCCTTCTTTTGCCTCTCAGGATGTACAGAAAAGCCCTTGAGATCCCAGCACTCTCCAGGTCAAAGTTATGTGGGAATACTTGAGCTGTGCTGGGTTTTTTGCTTTAGTTTTTTGTTCTTTTAGTTTTCTTCCTTTTTTTTTCCTTTTAATCTAGATGGAATTAATTGAAAGTGCTGCTTAAAAAAAAAATAAGAATGTAAAACTGGAGAAGCACGATAAGTAGGTGTATTAATAAACAGGCTTCTAATTTCTTATCTTTGATGGTATTCAGTACTATTTTAAATATTCTCAAAAGAATCAGAAATATACAGAAGGTCATATATAAAATCCCTGATGAAGCAATTTAATGCTAAATTAAAGCTGAAAATAGGTAAGCCCAACTCTTGGGATCTTGGGTATTTTCAAAGACTAAAAAAGAATCAACACTACCCCAAAATACCGTGTGTTTTTCAGATTTTTAAATATTTATTTCCTAAATAAAATAGAGCAGGATTAGCTGGTTCTTACAGCTTAGCAGGAAACAATTTAATTTCCAAGCCAATTGTATATTGACAGTTGGCAACAATGGGTTTGCTTTATAAAAAGAGAATGGGAAAATAGTTGTGCATTTCTGAAACACTTCCAGAGAATTTCCTTTGAGAACACACCGAGTGAAAAGTATACAAACAGGCATTAAACATGAATGTAATTTAATAAATATCCACTCAGCTATATGGTGTGATAAATAGGTAATAAGAACATAATACAGGCATTTACCTTTCAGCTTCCAAAGGAGCTGGAAGCTAAAACAATAATATTTTCATTAGACTCTCCTGCCTGGCATCAAGAGCCAATTTCCACCTATTAATATGGATTTCTATTACCTGCCTTGTGAATACTGTTAACCCATTTATCAGGCAAGAGCCATATTTTTGTCACTTATTACAAGCAGAAGGGGAGCAGAAAGATTGCTAAACCATGTCACATTAGAGCATCAGATTAAATCATTTGACCTAGAAGATATTCCACTTACATTTAAAAAGGAAAAAAAAAAACCCACTGCAGTCCTGCTCATCTTACATGCAGTAAGACCTCCTGCAGGACCAAAATTTTCCTTGCGGTGTCAGGAGAAAAAAAAAGTGGGAAAAAAAGTCAGTCTGCAGACTAATTGTAAACTGGGTGTAATTAAACATGCCTCAATGGCTCTCTTGATCTGTCAATAGTGGGTAGGAGGAGGTTGATTTAAGTTAAACTACTCAAGCCTTGTGAATATTTGTCCTTTTTTGTGTCCTCTAAGCAAAGATCATTGAACAGAACCACAGCCAAATATGAGGAGCTTGGAATGAAATGTTTATTATTCAGATTACAGTGGTGTCCAGAACACGCCAGGCAGTTTTCTAAGTGCAGAGGGAGGGGCTGGGACAGGTCCCTTTCTGAGCTCCTGATTCCCACCAAGAGCACATGTCCCCCCACCCTGAGCAGAGTCTCTCTCCTGCTCCCCTCCTCCTGCAGCCGTGGAGATGAATGGAGGGACGATGGTGCTATCACAGGGATGACAGGCACACAGCTATTAATCACATGTTTGTTGCTAAACACACTGAATTCCCACTTTCCCACAGTGCTGAGGTCTCCTTATCCTCACACCCAGTGAGCAGCACTCAGTAGCTAATGGGTCCAAATGAGCATTTAGCTTTAGCCCCCTCGTTCCTCCCTGCTCCACCACTCACCTCTCGCTAGGGTACCATGACTGTGAATTTGCCTTGCTATTCACACTGCATCAGATTATAAAACATGCTTCCATGCCTGTGATGAAAGCTCCACAATATGCACCTCAGCCACTTTCTCTGGAGCAATGACCCAGGAGCAGTACTTGTATTCCTCCCACTCTACACAGCTCAGCTACAGATGCCAAAAATACTTAAGACCTCAATCCACAAGGGATATATACAGGATCCAGTAAAGCCGCAGAATGCGAGCAAAGTTTCTGAAGTTATAATACCTCAAATTTTCTGCTCTGTGTTCACTGGACTCATTGAAGATATTGAAATTGAACTGGGATATCTCAGCTTTCCTTGCCTCATTCCCTACTGCTGAAAGACCACAAACTTGGTCACTTGACTTCAACCACTTGGTGCTCGGTTACCCTCCTCACCTGGCTATTCTTGTTTCAATTCAATTTTGTAAAGCCACTGAAGTCTCCCTCTGTGTATCTTTTTGTAAGACTTCCATACAACTTCCACTCCTGGCACAGCAGAGAGCTTCCAGCACCACACATTCCAGTGGGGCCAAGGGACCTCCAAAACTCCCACTGAGAAAAGAACATCTCTCTTTTCCTTCCCTGAAACCTCGTAGTGATCCTTAAGTTAGTGAGTTACTCAGAAGTCATTGAGCAATCAGGCTGCTCATTATACTCCTCAATGAAATTATTACCACGAGTAATTCTCAATGCAGTACTAAAGGTTAGCCAATCTTACATCCTCTTCAAAAGACTCAAAGAAATTCTGCACCTTTGTGAAAGAGATTTTTAATTCCTCTCATACTCTCGGGTAGTAGTTTTATCCCATATTTTGCTGTTTCTCACACTGCAAGTTAGTGCATACCCATTCATTTCTCAATGGTCCTTTAATCCTTTTCTGTTCGTGCTGCAGCTCAGCGCAAGGATGAGAGTATCTCTATAAGCCATGTGCTCAGGAGGCTCTATCAATATGCATGCATGGTGCAAGGCAGAAACATATTTCTGCTGAAGAAGAATCAGAAGTTGGGGTCAGACATTTTATACTTTAGCCAGATTTTGATAAGACATATTAGGAATTCATAGGGCTTTTATCATTTTCAACAGCAAGAGGATTAGACCTTACACTGACAAGAGCAAGAACATCAGTTGTTAGAAGAAGTATGTGCCACACTGAAATACAGTAAAGCACCTGAAAGACAAAATGTATTGTCTGATAAAAACATTCTAAGCACTTTCAAATTCAACCCAGTGAGGTCCGTGCTTCATTTGTCTGGCAGAGTCAACATTACAATGACTTCTGTTCCAACACTCAAAAATGCAACAGACGTGCAAAGGGAAGCCAGGATTTAAACCATGGCCTCACACAACAGCAAAGATTCAAACTATGCATAATATACTGATACTTAGGCCATAGGGAAGGAAGGAACAGTAAGAATCTTTATTTGGATTCTAAAATTTTATGCAGCAAGCTTTATATGTTGACAAAAAGACCAAAGCAAAATTTTTTAAACCCATATTCAGGAAAAGGTAAAGATAATGATTCAAAAAGCCCCAATGTCCCTCCAGTTTGAAGAAATATCCCAAAACCAAAAAGAATCTCAGTTTCATTCTTGTCCCTAAAATATTCAGAGAGCTGCAAATGTGTTACAAACTAAATGACTTTTTGTACAGAACTTTTAAAACCCTTGACTTTTAATAAGGTCGTGCATCATTTGATTTTAATTACAGATTTTTTTATCCCTTAAATTTGACTAAAAATGATGTGATTTACAAAGCAAACAAGCCAGTTAAACAAAGCTAATTAAATTCACTAGAGACAGCCTTGCTTTTCCCCTCAGTGAGTGTTTATTTCAGCTCCCAGTGCTCTGATAGCTCCTGACAGCTTGCTGGGACACAAGAAAGAAGTAGGTCAGGGTAAGCTGGAATCAGCAACAGAGGATCCCATTAGACAGGCTTGTAGGGTAATACGGAGATCGAGGAAGTGTGTGATGTAGTGACAGCGTTAGAGACACATAACAAACAGCCTGAGGACAGCCTCCAGCAGAACCGGTACATTTATCTTCTCTGTGTTATAATGACCCCTCACACGGCTTATCCAGTCTGTGATTTCTCGTACAAGAGGTGCTGTATAACCCTAATGACAAAACGTGCTCCCGCTCGGGCAGGCGCTGCCGAGGCAGCGGCTCCGCGCCCCGGGCAGGGCCGGGTCCGGGCTGTGCCCGCTCGGGCTGGGAACGCAGCGAGGAACTCACCGCGCACGCAGATCAAAGCACGACAGGACTGCTTTCTCCTAACCAGCTCCTAAAACATTATACTGATGATGGTGGTTGCAGTGCCTACACTGGATCTGAAAATGCCAAGCACCCCAAAGGGGCAAGAAAAGCCGCTGTGGCAGCTGGGAGTGCAGCAAAGCCGTGTGATGGGGCACAGAGGATGCCCGCTCCCCACTGAGCTGTTCTCTGGGGGCTCCTGGGGAACCTGCACCCTGGTCCTTTTACGGCAGTGGATGAGGCAGGAGGGCTTGGGTCTGCCTTCCCACACCTCAACACATCTGCCTTCGGGAGCAGCGGCTGGCAGGGAGGAGAGGCTGAGAAAGCTGTGGCTTCTGCTGGTTTCCCAGATGGGTTTGCTGTGAGATGAAGAAACATCAGTGGAACCAAGGAGGAGAACATAATCAAAAAGACCAAAGTGATCCATGTAAAATATAAAATGCTCTATGTACCACTGTTTTAGATTATTTAATGTAAGGTGTATTTTTACCATGGGTATATACCCAAATACTTGCTAATGCAACTCTTCCTTCCTGAGGAAAAGTACAAAAAGTATTTTGTTTAAGTGCCTGGGCATAAAAGCAGAAAACACACACTATAAACTCTCCAGTTTTAATATTACGACAGAGGCAAGTGGAAAAGCAGAGTGCTAACTCCCCTTGTTCTTGTGACTACTGCTCACACCATTAAAAGTTCAAAGTGTCCCCAACATCTCTGGCAGTGCTGCACATACACCAACCATTTAAATTATGAGAGTCCATTTCTCAGGCTCGCACACAGCCAGAAAGATTCTCCCCAAACTCAAACTGTGTGGCTCACATTAAAAGGAGAACACAAGCGTGTGCTGTCTCAGAAAATAGGTACTTTTGACAGGAACAATTTGAATCGCCATGGGCATAAACAAACACAAATGGAGAATGTTGTTTTATTTTGTTCAGAGCTCAATACATTCACTCTGCTCAGAGATGTCTCCAGCATCCACTTTACTTGAAGTGCCTAAGTGACTTGGTTTGCAGCAGCAATGGGGGTCATCCTAATAAAACAGGAGTTTTATTTTTCTCACTTCATTCCCCCCTTTACTCAGTAAGAGTGCATCATGCTCAGCATTTATCCCCTCTGTTTCTCATTACCAGCTTTCTGCAGCGCAATCCCCATCCGGCGGCAGCCGTGCTTCCTGTTCTTCAGAGGGTCACGCTGTGTGGTCACTTGCACCCACCCATTTTACGACACCACACATCCCTTTCCTGCAATTTTTTCCTTAAGCAGACAGTTCCACTGACTTCACAGAGCTTTGGACTGATTGACGTCTATTTGCTCCACCCCTGAGCATCAAGGTAAAATCCCCACCTAGTCCAGTGTCCTAAAGAAAAACATGCATGTCCTAACGAAAATATGCATTAGGATAAAAGCATTAAAATAAAGGACAACAAGGAGAATGATCAGAGCAGCATTGCCTGCAAGGAAGGAAGGAAGCTTTTAATAGCACTAAAATATAAAATTGATTTGTACACATATTTGATAAAAATCAATACAATTAGCAAGTAACTGAATACTAGAAAGGGAAATTGATTGCTCGAGGGCCCAGAGGACTCAGGGCAATCAGTCCATTCTTCTAGCTCCTCCACTCTTAATAAAAATTTACTTTTTCATAATCCTGCCTGAACTCTTTGCCCATTAATAATGCCACTAAACAGCTCTTCTTTTAGCACTATTATTGCAGACCTGCTTGAATTACGTTTGGAGGCAGTTTCGAGTGGCATGTCCTGGCCATTTTGCTATCTGCAGCACAAACCTCTGAGCAAGAGCATAAAAGAATAAGGGCTAATGAACAGCAGCAAAGGCACACTTGAGAAGAGCTTATAAATTTAAGTACCAAAGTTTAAATAAACGGATTACCATAGAATTGATTTGCTACATCAATTTGGTCAGCTTTTGCTGATACATCATTCCTGCCTCAAAAGAGAAGAGCCACCGGTTTGAAACAACTAATTAAGCATTTTGAACCATGGCCTTACAAGGGGAGTGGGGCTGCACTGCTTTGCTCTCCTGCCTCCCTTCTCTCACAGAGACTCCTCACTGCAGCATTAAAATCATTACTCCATGTGAAACAGGAGGCTCAATTTACAGTCAAATCTATACAAAATGAAGTGCCTCCTATGGCCACCATCTCAGAGTAGATTTCAGTTTCAGGCAAGGGCATCTTTTTCTTCTTTAAGGTAGGATTGGAGGAACTAAAAGGCAATTGCTTTTCCCCACACAGGAGGAGGGAGGCTCCCAGGAGAGCCTCCCAGGTGAGGGTTTCCATTACAGTCAACCAGCTGCACAACCAGATTGAGGATGCACATAACTTGTATGCATCTACCAAGGAGGCCTCTCTTTCAAAAGATCAGATGCCTTCTCAGACAAGAACTTTCTCAGATGTTAAGCTTTGTCCACTGACTCATCTTAATGGGAAGCTCTTTAAGCCAAAAACTACCTTTGGGCCCTCAACAGATTCCCTGCCAGTCTGCAGTTCAGGGTGACATGACCTTTGCTGCAAACCAGGGCCCTGATGTGGCAATAAACTTCAGTGTGTACTCAAATAGAGCTCTACGAGTAGTCCTATCAAAACCAAAGGTAAACAAATAATTTTTCCACATTAATGAGACCACTTGCATGCTTAAAATTCAACAATGTAATTTAAGCACTTTCTAATGCAATAAGCCATTGAATTGATTAAAATCATATATGCATCTCATCATAGTTACTTCAGCAGACTCTTTTATTCCAGAAATCTGAACATACACTTATTTCTCAGTGGTCCAACCAGACCAATGACTAAACTGGGCCATTATATCAGCCTAAGGAAAGATCCAAGGGTGCTTTGCAACTCAAGTGGCAACCTGTGGGAATGGCTCTGTAAGGGAGGAGGAAGGAGAACAGGCTGGCAGGGCACAAGCCTAGGTGATCCCTCACTGAGTTCTTATGATGTTCTTACTCCAAAGTCTGTCCAGCTGCTTCTTCTTACCAAGAAGAGACATTAGTCTGGACTCAGAAATAGAAACCTGAAATTACACAGTTTCAGTGCTGGCCTTCTTTTAACCATGACCAAAGTACTTTAATCTCCTTGCTTCCGTTTCCCTGCCTTTATTAATAAAGCTGAGGGAGTAAAACTTACTTCACCCAACTCATACATCTTTTGTGAAGATGAAATGCTTGTTCTGTGTAAAGTACTTGGAAGATGAAAGACACCAAGTAAATATTAATCATAGTCACCACACCTACCAACAGGATCTTCCGTACACTGATTTGGATCCGTGCTTGAAGAGGCTTTCTTTGTGCAATTCAGGAACTATGCTTTCTTGGAGTAGTAGGGCTGAATTAAAACTAATCAGGAATTCCCATGTTAATCGGCCTTCTAGCATTCAGAAGATCATAAGAAGGATGATGCTTCCATTTCAAAAGACAGCACAGTGCCACAAAATGAATTACATCAAACTGGCTGAAGCCCATTTACAGCATGGTCATGGAGGAAACTATTGGAGTTCATCCACCGACATTCATCTCAGGGCATACGCACTTGTAAATCAGCTCCTATTCAGTAATGAAATGTCGAGTGACTCATTCTTTCTACATTTGAAAAAGCTCTCAGAGAGAACCAAAGAGTCTTTTACTTTCCTGTCTGCTTTTATAAACACTGAATTACATCTCCTTACTTCAGGGAAGTTACAATGCTTCAGAACCAGCTGTAAAAGAGAACATTACCGTCTTTGGTTCACAGAATCCAAGGCCACCTTAAGATCCCAAACTGCTGTTGAAGGAGATTTGGAAAGAGGTTTAATTAGCAGCTCAGATGATCTTCTGACCTAGCTTCCCAGTGCACAGCATGGTGCACTGGTCTCATGCAGACGTGGTGCACTGGTCTCATGCAGACATGCCCGCGAGGCTGTCCCGGGGAATGCTGGCCCAGGGAAAGCCAGCCTGGGGCAAGATGGCAATGCTGCTCCGGGCACTTCTGCTGTTCCATGTGTGTCAAGTGCCAGATTATTTACTTAACATCTTAAGCAACTTGTGCAGCTCAAACTCAGCTCACGCAGCCATTGCTGTCCTGCTGGCAGTGAACTGCAGGTTGGCCAGGTGAGAGCTGCCCTCCTTGTTTCTGCCTGAACCAGCAAATTCACAGAATAAGGACAGCAGGGCAGTCATACCTTGACTTTTGCCCCAGGGTTAGCACCAGCTCACATCCAAGGGGCACATCCCAGCTGCACGGGGAACAGCAGCTGTGTTTTAGCCAGATGTGCGATAGCTGGGCTGCCCCAGCACTGTGCTCACCCAAAGAAAAACCCTTCTGACAAAACAAACCCAAGCAAGCCATGCCTGTGATCACAGGGAGTGCTGCTCCCTGCCACAGCTCTGCCTGCCTCTGGAGAGGTGACACCAGGTGAGATCCCAGTAGCACAGCAACCACAACAAATGCATGAAAGGAAGAGTACAAGGGAAAAACAAGGGTTGCAAACTTAAAAGAGACAACAGAAATAAAGAAAAGCAGTGCCAGGAAGTCAGTGTCCAAGGAGCATAGAACAAGTTTGCACACAGGAAGCACTTCCTGGAGACTCTGGACCTTGTGGACCAGGCACATGAGAGATTCCAGCCTTACTGAGGCAGTTCTGGACCTGCTGTGCCTCCATCATCTCCCAGATACCTGCCCAGTTTCCTTAGCTCTCCTGTCTCCTTGGCTTTGCCCTCCCTTTGGTCCCAGCCCACCCCAGCTCTCTCTCCCCTACCATTGCCTCCTCGTACTTTGGACCTCTTCACCTCAAGGTCTCAGGCTCTCCATGTGTGGCTGCAGCAGCCCCAGCCCGTGTGGCCGGTGCCGCAGAGCGGCTCCGCTGGTGCTGGCAGCGCCGGCTCCGTCTCCTCGCCGGGATCCAGCAGGATGAGTGCACAAACAAACGAGCTACGCTACCAACACAGCTATGCTCCAAAAGGAAATGACCACTGGATGTTATTGCATAACCCTTCTGAATAATGAACGTGTATTTCTTGAAAATACATGCCACCTAATCCCCTCGGCATTGCAAACATGTACCACAGGATGGTAATTTAGGTTAATCAAGCCCTAAGCTCCATGCAAAGTTTAACAGTTTGCTTCACTACACTTTGAGAAGCAGATGGCAAAGCACTCAGTGGCACATTTTCTGCCACTCTTGTACAAAGGGCTGTACCTGTTTCTGTTCCAGGCACAAACACCAACAAATGGATGTTTGCTGGACTAGCTGGCCACTGAATACCCTGAAATAACATACACGTAGATGCTCCACAGGGAGGTCTTGTGGGCAGCCAGAATTGGTCATTTCCTGGCTAGTTTGCCATTACTGCCATTCTTAGATATGATAAAATTAAAGCTACAGGCAAGCATAAGGCTCTTTGTAAGTAATCCAGGTCTTATCTGCAGAAGTACCCACATCCACAATCAGTTCCACGCAGACAAGTGGTACAGGTTTTCTTACTCAACAACACTTGGCACTGTTGCTGTAGCTCACAGTATTTCTACGTACACTGTCTTCCAAGTGACTCTGCCTGGCATGTGGGCACTAGAAACCAGTCTGAGGGTGTCATTTGGATTTCAAACCACCTCTGTGGACAGTCACTGAAATGCTCTATTTCTGGTTAGTTTGTGGGATGCTGGGCTGGGGGAGAGAAGAACTGACAAGGGGAAAATAGAAATTTGTAGATCATGTGTAAGGCCAAAATGATTTTAAAGAAAGGGCAATTCAGATAGCCTAAGTCAACCTTTTTCTAGCTATGTAGAGAGAATGGGAAGCGAGGTAGTGAGCAATGAACAGTTCATCCTGAGACATTCAACATCTTCGTAATTTATAAACAGCAGAAAAAAACACGCTTCTCCTTCAAAACAGGGAGCTCAGCCCCCAGCATGCAGCTGATGGTGGTGTGTACAGGGGATGTACTTACACTAATTGACTGGGCCATGGCCACGGCTGCCCCAAGCATTTCTACAGCAGCACCGAGCAGAAACGCTTCACGTTTATTAACTTGTTTGGTTTTGATTGTTGGATTGGCTCCCCATTCCCAAGGCTCTCAGATTTATTCTTTTAGCTTAACACTACAAAGTAATCAAATCACTCTGTTACAGCTGACAGACTGTGGGAGCCCTGAAGGGGAGGGGAGAGCGGCGTCAGAAGAAACATCTACATTTTCTCTTACATCCTTCGCACTTGCCCTAAACTTCAGATTTGACTCATCTACATTTCTGGAATTCAAGAATGTTGAACTTTAACTGACATGGGAAGTTATTTGAAGATGCAGGACTTTCACTTGAAATTAAGTCTGATCTACCTCCTGGGATCAGGGACCAAGATTCACGTTTCATAAGTACTGAAAAGCCCAAATGCACTCTCATTCTGCTTCAAGTCAAACACAAGTGTTGCTGCAACCAAGAAAACATCTTTCCAATGCTATGTAAATTCAAACCAACAAATTCATACCTAAGGAGATGAGATGGAAGATTCAAACATGCCTTTGTGCCCTTCCATCAAACGTGTGGAATAGGTAAGAACAGGAAGACAAAAGAGATGGCTCAGAGAGTCAAGATTAATATGGAAATGGAGAAAAAGGGCATGCCTTGGGCTGGATTTTGTCTGCCTCTCTTCAGTACAATTTATTTTCAGCTTTACGCTATGCAGTATTAGAAAATGCTTAGCACACAACCCTTGATGTGGAAGACAAAGAAAATTTTTTTTATTTAGATGAATTTCAATGTCCTTGTCTAATGCTACCCAATGCAAAATTAGAAAAAAATTACTGCTTGCTTGGTCATATGTTTTTAAAAATAATTTGAATGACCTACTGCTTAAAGTACGGACAGGGTCCTCTGTTATTAAAATCCAAACAAAGTCTGTACTCCAATTGACAGGGTAAAGCTTGAAGAAAATCCCCCAATGGGTTTCTTTAATCGAGAAAAACAAACAAAAAAACCCATGAAGCCTGTGAACAAACAGTCTTACAGGCTTTGGACTTAATATACTAACAATATCAGGCATTTCAATGCAGTAGCATCAAAACTAGATATTTACTGCTTGGTAGTGAGTAACCCTTTGAAAAGGGAGGAACAAAAATTCCTTTTTAATGAGTCACCATTTGACAGTCAGAGATCAAAACCTTTTGCCTGTATTTCTGACTAGAAGACTGTATAAACTTGAGTTTTTCTCTGAATTTATTTAAATCAACACATTAAGAAAATAATAAGTTAAGGTAACAGAAAAAGTGAGATCCTTAAAAGTACCTGACCATCAGCAAGATCTACTGGGTTACTGAAGTATCAAATACATTCAGAAATTATTTCCTTATATAAACTTAGACTTGTGAAAATCCTAGTAAGATTTTAAGTAACTAGACCAAACAATGTGAAATTATACTCAGTATCCATCCTGATAACCACATGAAATGAGTGATACATAATTATTCTTAAACTAATGTGAATGTTTACATACTAAATGTTATATACTAATGCTTGGGGACAAAGCCACTGGTGTGTTTGGAACTGTTACAAATGTCTTCATAAAATATTGACTTTTTTACTATTGCTGAAAACTTAAACCCATGAAGACCCATGACAGAGAATGAAACATTAAAATACATGCCTGAGGGTAGATGCCCTTTTTGTCTTTAAATATTTTCTTTACCCCTACATGAAATTTTGAAGTTTCAGTAAAAAGAAAGATACTATAATGTCATATCAGAGGGAAAAAAAAAAATCCACCTAAATTGGCATTACAGCCAAAGCAAAAAAATAAAACCGCTGTTCACAGTGAGGGGGTTTTCCAGTAGGATATACCTGCCTTTACTTTGAATATAATTTCCAACAACTGAAAGGACCCTAAAGACCTCAGCTGGTAACAAGCACTGATGATTTATGGACTATCTAACTAGTTGAAGATACTTAGTGTGAAGGTAAAGGTAAAGCATTATCATTCCCACTTTACAATGGACAAGAAAGAACCTAGGAACTATTTACTCCTAAAATTGCCTCCAGCAATACATAGATACAGATATTCAGGCCCTTTGAAAAAAATGTTGACAACTTTGAAATTGGAATAAGTATTACTCAGCCTTGGCTTACTACATGAAAACTCACATCCACAAAAATCCCACTTGCTCCACAGAGCTATCAAACTATCCTGTGGAACTTCTGACCAGCGAGTGCATCTCCAAACCTGACTGTCAGCTCACTGAACCACCCTGTCCCTCACATCAGTCGATCCTAATTCATGTTCAATTTACTTGTAGATTGGAAGTAATTAGAGTAAATAACTACAATAACTGGTTACAGTTTGGGAATTGAGAGAACTGAAGAAAGAATTCCGAGGAATAATCTGATCTACTACTGTAAAGAGAATCAATCATCACTTTCCTCCCATTAGTCTTTTTGGCAATCCTGTGTCACTGTTGTCACAAGCCTGGATAACGATGCCACATTAATTCTCCTTTTGAGAAAGGAAATACAAGATGTGACTCTGTAACTGTGTCCTACCTGACCTTGGGGAATCTTTAGGGGAAGTTTCCCATCAAATGCACCTACAATTTTTACTGAAGTAGGATTACTGAGTTGGGCCCATGCTTTGTAACTCAAATGCACGACACAAAAATATGCAACCAATCTTTTGTTTCCATTTGAAATAAATTATTAGTACATAACCAATGATTTTTCAACTCCAACCTTACATGAGAAATTACATTTTCAAAGTCATTTTAAAAAGCCTGGCTCAGAGTTGATGAACATGGTGCTGGATGAAAAGACCACTACTGCACATTTCTGATGTAACACCAACAACATTTAGTTATATTTTGGCTACATTCACCTAAACTGGAGATAGTCTGCATTTCCCAAGCCTAACCCTTCCAAAAGAAAAAAAAAAACAAACAACTGACACCTTTGTTGTAAATATTACAGAACTGGAAAAGACGAAATTTATCCCATGTTTTATAACAGGAGCAGACTCACTCTCTTCCTTCAAGACAGCAGGCTGCTCTCAGTGTGAACTGTGGCACTGCTGATGTCACTGTGAGCAGGGACAAGAGAACATACAGCCTTTTGTACTGTTCCCATGATGCCACATGTTAAAAAAATAAAAATAAAAATAAAAAAATCATTATCCAGGCTGGAAGAAGCCCAAGCCACCATAAATGTTTGTTTACTGCAATTTGGCAGACCTTTTGAGAAAAAAACAACAAACTACACTTAGATATGTAATCCTAAACCAAAATGTCAGATGGGAATCAAGCAGAAATCATGCCATTATTTTGAGGAAACCGTGAATTATTTGGGGGAAACTTTTACTGAGATACTTACTTGAGTGTTTCTCTGTAAGTAGATATCATTTCTATTACTGTGGCTATAACTAACGAGTTAACAACACTATTTACACTAGTACTGTTGTATCATTAGAAACAACAAGATTATGTACTTTAATTCTAATGCCAGCACAATTATTTTAACACCAAGTGTGTCAGATCTGACTCTGTACCCCCTAAATTAATTTCAGAGTAGTGGCTAAATAAAATGACATACTTCTTTGTGCTTTTGTTACAACACGCTCATGTGCAGCAAACTGTGAAGAAAATGTAGTAATTAGAGGTTAAATTAATCCCTGACAGACAGGCAGCTTAGTAAAGCTGGGCCCTCTTCAGAAAACAGAGCATAAAGCCTGCCAGTCTTTCAGAATTAGGCACAAAGAACAGGGAAGATTGGCAAGTCCCTCACTGCTGTGATCCAACCGAAGGGATGGAATGCTGAGAAGTCGGTGTAAGTCTTGGAGCAGCCAATACTACCAGGCAGATCTTGTGACAAATGTGATTTAGAGCTCCAAGGGATTGCTGCTGCAGCCGCTCAAACTGCCTGATCAGGATCAACCACTTGAAATTACAGACAGTCTTTTGCCCAGCAGAACTGGCTTCCAACCACCATGTAATCCACCTCGAGACATTAATAAAAGTGAACAATGGCATTATATTTCACAACATAACTAGAAAGTTACCTTGCTGCTTTGGATTTTAATGCAGGTAATGGGTTTCATTGCCCTCAACAGAGCAAATGTGCTGGGTTACTCTGAAAGCAATAAATAGGTAGGTCTGGGGTAGGTGTAACTCCTAAATCTGCTCAGAGTTTTGAGGTACTTAATTCTAGAGAAAAAGAAACTTACACACAGAAAATAAAAACCATGCAAGAAGAAAGAGGCAGCCAGATCACAATGATGATACCCAGTATTTCTTTTGTATGTGTGTCAGCAGAGGTAAATGTTTTTTCCAATCTCTCTAGCTGTGGCACATGAAAGTAGCCAGGTTTTAAATCCATGCAAACACAGCCTGTTATCAACAGGGGGGTAACTGAAGGGCACCTGTTCTGTGCTGTGCAAGAAGCATCCTGGCTCCCGTGCTGGCAAATCCTGGTGCAGGAATTGGAGAGGCACCACTGCCTCCATTCCCACCTTCCCTCCAAAGGTGGAAGGCACAAGGGACAAGCTTCTCCCTGGGCTAATGCTGCTGCCCCTCAAGAGATTGCCTGATGTGGGGGGACACACTCCCACAGGTAACAGCTGGCCCTGCAGAGGGAACCTTGATCCTGCCTGCACCAGGCTGAGCACCCAGCTGTCCTGACCAAATGGGAAGGCACAACAGGCACCTGCAGCAGGATCACCAAGAAAATAAAAAGAACCCCAAAACCAAAGGGGAAAAAAGCAATATGCCTGTTTTACAATTAAAGTCAAGCAGGGAGCCTGCAGAGATTGCAGATCTGTGTGGAAATGCTTTAACGCCACCAGCATTTCTGTACTACCTAGATCATCAATTATTAACAAATTAGGACATGCCTGATGGGGTACTTATGTAACACTCCTTTATCAATAAAACTGCCAAATCCCTTCAGGGAAAAGCACCGGGGATCTCAACAAGTCATAATATGACACCTTCCTGTGGACAGGAGACTCCAGTGAATTCTGGTCCCCCCCTCATCAGTTTGGCCACCCATTCCCAAAGAGGAATTCTGGGCAGCCCTGCAGCCCCTGCCAGAGGCCCAGGGTGCACCCCAGGCTCCTGTGAGCAGCAGCCCTTTAATCAGGTCAGTGCTTATCAATGGCTCATTGTAGCCATGAGGCAGCTCTGAGCAAAGGGCCATATAAAATCCGGCATCCTGCTGCATCTCCCATGCCTGGGCCCCACAGCCTCCAGCCACACACTCCCTGGGCACAGCAAGTGCCCTCCAGCCAGTCCAGCTGGCTAGTGGGGAGGGAGAGGAGGAAGGAAACCCACAGCTCTTTCCTCTGCTCTTCCTTTTGGCCACAACAGGCTCTCCACAGGAGCAAAGGGCCAGGTAAAACTCATCCATCAGGGATAGTACACTGAGCCCTGCTTTCCTTCCACTTAATTCCCCCATCAGGTGAGAATGAGCAGGGTGGAGGCACACAACAATTCCCTGTCTGTACTGAAGGGCCTGATCCTTGAGCCCATAATTCTTGGATCAAATCTGAGCCTCATCCACTACAAAATGTAAAAGGACTTCTAGGCTAGGCCCTGGAAGGATAAATCTGGGTTTACTCTCCCACCACCCAACCCAATGAACACCTTGCAGTTAACCCAGGGTGCACACCAAGTGTAACAGCTCTGAAAGACCTTCTGCAACTTGGCAAGTAAATGCTGCACAGAATAAGTATTTTCTTCTTAAAGGAAAGTAATGACTTAGTAATACCTTTTTCCTCTACCTAATAAAATGAAAAATATTATCAGTGAGAAGGGCTCCCAAGAGGAATAAGTACTCCTTCCAACTCATTTGCATTTGCAAGTTATCCCACTCTGACTGCACGGCTCTCTGGCAGTGTAACTGGTGACTTCTAAAACCACAGAGTCCTAAGAGCCATAAGCCCTGCTTATGTTGTCACCCTGAAATATACTTTCATTGTGAACTGAGCTAAGCCATCAGTCCATAGCAACTGCAATGAGAAATATCTACCAGAGGACAAGGACAAAAAGTGAAACCTCTAAATGACAAAGACTTCAATTTTCTGTGCAAAGCACTAGCAGTGATAATACAGAACAAGGGAAGGAGACTGAGATACAAGCACAGACTGTATTGCTAAGTTTCCCTTCAACTGCTGGCAGTCCTGAAATGGGTTACAGAAAGTTAAAACTGTGGTACAGATTCAGTACCACAATTTAATTTTTAAAAACAGCTTGTTCTACAGGGCTGTTTTTAAAAATTAAACAGCATTTTTCTATTTCTATTTTCACTTAAAACAATATTCCAGTATCTTCCAAAAGCCAGCCCAATCCTGAAACAACCCTAATGAGGGCAGTACTATACACCCTATCAGTTTCATCATGTATTTTTTCAGCAACTGCCTTTTCAAGGGTACTCCCTTTATGGGTGCACTGCACAAAACTTGCTACCAGCACACGGTGGTATCATGCACATTTGGCATTTTACAGCTGTGCTCTAAAGTTCCCCTTCAAAATTACTGGCAAGGAAGGAAGTTCTGTGTAATTTTAGCACTCAACATCTGAAAAAATTAGAAATGTCCCAACTGTTCTTTGATATGTATAAAAGAACAGTTGAAAAACTTACAGTTGACTGGTGCTACCTAGGTTACCCATCAATGGCATTGAGACTGGTATATTATTAAGAGAGGTGTATGATGGGAATTGGTTTATTGTGCTGATCCATAGTAACCAACTCCTGTTCGTCCATCATTTATCTCTCTCACCAGCGACATATGGGTTTGTCTATTCACACTCTCAGCATTCTCTCTGCTCCAACAAACAGTCAGCCTTTTCTGCTGGGATAAGGAGATTTTTTAGTTACATCCATTATGTGCGTATCAACATTTATGGCAGGGAGATAATTGCCAAAGAGCTCAGGGGGATAAAAGCTCCCTCTTTATAACACAAACCCCCTTAAAAAATCAATATTGATATAAAACAGTTCAACACAAAGCCTTGGTGGGTCTTCTGCTTCCTTCAGTTCAAAATGCTGGTTTTGGGTTTTTTTTTAAACATTGCAAGTCAAACTGGAACATCAGGTAGAAAGCCTTCATAGTGAGTTACATCACTGCTCTTCCCACAGAGGATGATAAAGCAGTGTACAATATTAATTGTTCCTCAAAGAAGTTTGCAGCAAATGTGTCAGATACAAAGAGGACTCCTTGGAGAGGTGCCAGCACCATTTAAACTGATTTAGCTATCTTTATTTGGAGACCATACCAATTACTAATGAATCGTAACTTATAGTCACCTTTGCCTAAATGCTGAAAAACGCTGACACAGCCAGCACCAGGGAACAATGAAAACCTGGGGATTCTGCCCCTCTCCCTACTGCAGGAGCTCAACCTTCTACTACTCCATCCCCCAGTTTGGATAAACCCATTTGTCACAGCTTCTACAAGATTTACTTCACTTTCCCATGGCTATGTACTCATAGAAGTTATTTTAGGGCGACTTTTATCAGAGTAGCAAGTAACAAAGAACATTTATTGATTAAATTACAGGGAACCAATGAGTTGCACTGTACTTAACCTACAGGACGACTCAGGGATTTTTCTTACTGTTATTCTTGCCCTTGGTTTCCTTCTGCCTCCCTAACTTTTGTCTCTCTCATGAAGCCCATTATTGGGTCAATTCTTGTCCTACAGTCACTCCCAGGTAGGTTAGTGACCTCTTAAGTCAGGGCAAGAGTATCAGCCTGACACCTGGGATCATGAACTCTTCCAGTAAATCTTCCTGCATATTCAGAAACCATCTAGCACAATAGCTTCCTAATCCCGTTTTAAATCTCCAAATGCTACACTGTAACATTTACAACGGGGTCAGTAAAACATTGTATTTATTAAACACTCCTACCTGTGTTAAGAGGAAGTCATACAAAAGAATTTTTAAAATATAACTGCTTCCTTTAATTACTAATTCCTCTCCAAACCCTCTAACAACTACTTTAGCTTTAAAAAAATCCAAGACACTTTACAGTTCAAAATACTTAGTTACAAGGGACCAAATGCAAAGCCCTGTCAATATGTGCTTTTCTGATTTTGAAGTATTACTTAAAAGGAATAAAAATAGAGTTGAAAAACCACATATAAAAAAGAGAAAAAAAACCCTCTGAAAATAAAAAGCTGAATTAAATTTGAGCTGCTCAATTGTGAACACTGAACAGCTTTTCACTCACTCGAGGGCTGTTAACTGCGTGTTACCTGCCTTACAGTACAGACTATTTGTTTTTTATCCCTGAGCAACAGACTATTTCCTGGTTGAGTTTAAAAACTCTGTGACGTTCCAATATCAACCCACACATGTGTGTCACTGTCAACGTCAGTCGCAGGAAAACATTAGAAGTCACCCCTTGCTAATGCTTTCCTAACATGGAATTTCCTTGTACCTCGCCCCCCAGCCCACCTCCTCCTTCAGCTGAGAGCATCCTTCCCAAAGTGCATTTTTTTCTCCCTTCTAAACATATGGCAGGGAGAGAGGACTGAAAATGGGCAGTGCCAGCACTAGATCGCTGCTTTTTTAGGTGCTCGCGTGTAACTTACTCGAACCGCTCCCGCTGCCTTGCACCGGGCGAGCGCGGCCGCAGGGACGAGCCCACCCCTGCGCGGGGGCTTCCCCCCTCTGCCGGGGGCGAGGGTTCCCCCCGGGCACTACCAGCGCCTTCCGCCGCCGCTGCTCTCCCGGCACGCAGCTCGTCCCCGGGAACAGGAGGGCAGTCCCGGGCAGCCCGTTTGGGGGCGGCGGGGCCCCGCT
>WBNO01027563.1:605375-636208 GCA_013400575.1 Peucedramus taeniatus | reverse complement strand
GGCAGCGAGCGGCGGAGGCGCCGCGCCGGCAGCAGCGCCCGCACTCGGGGCTGTTCCCGCACACGCGCTCCCGCAGCTCGCGGCTCAGCGCCGCGCTCCACGCTCCCGTCAGAACAACCCAGGGCTCCTTCGGGGCTCGGACGAGCCTTTTGTTCACAATCCTGCCCATCGAACGTGCGCTTCGGGTTCCCAAAATAACCAGGCACGCGGCTGCCAACGCAAATACCAGGAATTATTTAAAAAATGATACTAGAGGGACCACCGCTAGCCCCTCCACGCGTGACACCCTCCCGGCGGAGTCCCCGGGCGATGACGGGTTTATCCTCTCCTGCCTGTCTGATCCAAGTTTAGCTGGAAATCCCCGGACGATGGCTGAGCCGGCCCGGCCGCACTGACACGAGAACCCGCGGGCTGGCGGCGCCGGGCGCACCGGCGGGTCCCCGCTCCCGCTCGCCCCCGACAGCATCCACCGCCTCTTCCCGCAGCATCCACCGCCTCTTCCCGCAGCCCAGCGCGTCACCACCCGAGCAATGACACGGAAACCCACGGAGCGTCCCCCGCTGCCGCGCACTGGCTGCCCCGCCGCCGTGCCCGGGACCGCACCGCACCGCAAATCACCTTCTTCACCACCATTTTAAAGCCCTCGGACCCCCTCCCTCCTGCCCTCCTCTCCGTGGTCCGACTTCAGCTCTAATCAGAATGGAGGGCGAATTTCCCCCCTCAAGTTTCTGTCCCCTTCCCTCCGGCGGCCCCGGCACACGGGACCCGCGGGCAGAGCGAGCCCACGGTGGGCACTTTCTTGAACCGCCCCTGCAAACTTTCCAGCCTGGCTGCGACTGTGCCGAGCCCGGTGAGCAACTGTTCCGAGGGTGTTTAAGTCCTTTTAAACCAGCTCCGACTTTCCCAGCCCATATCGATTTCAAATGCTACTTACTGGAATATGTGGCTCCATCCGTGGTGCTTCTACCCGCTGGGAAACCAGCAGCATCTTGGACTGGGGATCAGCCGGCTTTTAGATCCACTTTGGCTGTATTGAGCAAACCCAGCGCCGCAGAGGACTCGCAGCCTGTTTTCTCCTTTTAGGTTCCAGACAAGTTCATCCTGGCGTTGCAGTTTGCTAATGATTCACTGTCTGTCTCGATCTGCTCACTACATTTCCATCAACCCACAGCTTCCTCACTTAGAAGGTGGAGTTTGTGGGGTTTAAGTTACTGATAGGCATATCTAAGTGCTGTGTCACTCAAAGAGGAGGAGACACACACACACTCACACACACAGCCCGCACGCTCACACACACGAACGGCGCCAGGCTTAAAGGGGAAGTAACACTTTCTTCTCTACAGAAATTGGACACCTCACAGATCCGAGGATTTAATTTTTTTTCTCCGTGCATAAGGGCGAAAATTACCCAGCCTGTGGTCAAATTTTTAACACATAAAAATCTGCTTAGAATGTTTGGCACCTTCCTTGTAGAGC
Organism: Peucedramus taeniatus; assembly: GCA_013400575.1. NCBI lineage: Eukaryota > Metazoa > Chordata > Aves > Passeriformes > Fringillidae > Peucedramus > Peucedramus taeniatus. Next base: position 634,732 of record WBNO01027563.1, on the reverse strand, counting down.
TTCAAATTCATTTAAGTACAAAGTCAGGTCAGAAAGCTACTGGCAATTAATAGATTTTCTTCCCTTCCAAATCAAAGTGCTCAAATCACTGAAAAGAGAGCCCAAAGCATGAGGTGTAAAGGTCTGAGTTATTCTTACAGAGTGTAGTTTCCTGTGCCTTTATGACATAGGATATTCAGCACTCTTAACACAAAAGGGTTAAGCTCACTTCGCCCAGGTGAACCCAGGTTAGCAAGAAGGAAACAGCAGAGTTCTTTCATTTTCATCTTTTGTGCTGTGTACATGTCTTTTTGAAGACAGACACAGTTCCAAATAGAGAGCTCTCATAAAGCCACGCACTTCTCATATGACTATAAATGTGCTTGCTACAAGCTGCAACCTCTGAATACTAATTTTGATAGACCATCAACTGAAAGCTGAGAACCTATTCAGACCTCCTCTTGGACTGTGCAGAAAGAACTGGGAAGAGCAAGCTGCAGGCAGCTAGGAGAGCACACTGGGTCCACAAATAATTGCTGGTATAATTTCATTTTATTACCTTGCTAAATCACTACAATTGTCACTCCTATCCTGATAAATTGGAGATGCTAGAAACCCTGTCCCAGTACATTGACTCAATGGATGAGGTGCGGAAGACTTACTAGCATTTGTAATAAAATGTCTAAGACCATTCCTGAAATAGTGATATGAGTAAATTATGCTCTCTAAAATTAGGAAGAAAGTTATTTGAATACAACCCCTTTATTGTAACCAAATACATAAAAGTGGAGCCAGAATCTGGCCTCACTTGTCTGAAAGTTTTCCAGACAGCAATCACCTTCAACTTGCAGTAAACTTACAGACCTCCAAACCCATCTTTGTACCCTGAGCTAATAAATATTGGCAATAACAGTTCATCAACGAGAAACATTGCTTTTTAGCTTTGCTGAAACCTCTGTCTTGCCTGTGACAGCTGTAACAATGGGCCTGCTTCCCTGAGCAGTATTTGTGGTATTTCAGTTTGCATTGTTTGGAAACTTACTGGTTTGCTTTTCTAGTGCTTTTGCCTTTTATATTATTTAAAATTACTTTGATCTATTTTGTCAATTGAAAAAAAAGAAACACAAAAATAATAAACTTTTGTGGGTATAAACACCTTGAATTCTACAGCCCCTGAGGGCCAGATCTCAAAAGGTTTCAGTGGCTAAGGGGAGGTGTATCAACATCTGATATTTGGGTTTGCTGGGCTGCCCAGACCAAATCTACTACCCTGCCTGAGGTGCTGAGGCCCAAACACAGCATTAGGGCATCAGCATGGGATCGAAAAGAGCCAACATGCTGAGCAGGAGTCACCTAAATGAACAGCTCAGTGAAGATACACATTCATCATGCTTGAATTAAGCTCCCCCTGGAAGGAGGTGCCACTGTCTGCCCAGTGTGCAATGTCAGAAACTCCCCTGAAGATACATGTGTGTGTAAGGGCTCCCATCTTTCTCCCTGGAGATTTTTGAACTAAAATACACATGTATGGAGCACGTGGGGCACACAGGGATTCACACACGCTGTAGCTGGACCTACTGACAACACCATGATCAGATGATGAACAGTGAGTCCATGACAGTTTTTCTATACCAGTTATTGTCAAGAAGTTTTGTCATTTATGACTCTTGCCAAACATTTGAACGTCCTGACAGATGACAATACTTTCTAAGAATTGTCATTTGCTTTGTTCACTTCATAAAACTAGACCAAAGGCCTCCCCCAAAAGGAAGATGATGTGGGTAGGGTGTACAGGAGTGCTGTCTGTGCCTGCTCTGCAGCAGGAATGATGCTGCTGCCCTTTTGCCAAGGGGATCTGCTTGCCAGGTAGTGGTTTGTGTTCTCCTCTGTAAGGTGGGGTGTGGTCTCAGAGGGAAATCAAATTAAGACACTTTTAGCAGTTAGTCCATGACAGAACTGTGGCAACATTTTCTTTTCTGAACCTGCTGGCTTAAGCTGTGTAGGCTCTGGATGTCACTCCAGCAGCTCAGTGCCAAGTGTGCCCATGCTGCCAGACCTGGTGCGCTGGGCTGATCAGCCTGTATGCTATGTGCTGGGATGCTCTGCAGTGGCAAGGACAGCTTTGGGTGTGCTCAAAAGCCTAATTTCAGGCAGAGTAAGTATTTAACAAACCCTTGCAGAGATCACTCATTTTCAGCGAGAGGTAATGGCTAAGCAGGGGATTTCAGGGCTGCAATTTTGGTCTTCTGTGATTAAATTATGAGCCCTTTCTTTAGGCATATTTACTCTAGTTGACCTGGGGGAATCCTTGGCTGCTCTGGAATCAATAACAAAACTTTCACTGGCTTCTTCAGGGCAATATTTCATCTTCTCAGGTTAGGCTCACCCTAAGCATGTTGCAGACTACCTTACTCCTATGCTTCTGTCCTATTTCGAAAAAGTGACTTGTAGAATTGTGCAGAAAAGATGTGATTCTAATGGCAGCAAGGCTGTTATGGCCATGAGGCTTGACAAAACATATTCTAGTACCTCAAATGCTTCTCCCAATGCTGGGCATCAAGCCTGGGCCTCACTGACTGTGATTAATCAATTGATCACATTATTTATCAATTTTACAGTAGTTTGCCACATTTCATTTAGCATCTTTAATATCAATAAAAAATATAGTTTGCTTTGTTCCTTTATAAAACTAGTGTCATTCCTTTCCACCTAGAGATGTCTTATTCAAAAGCCAGAGTCGGAGAACTGAGAAATGATAACTTTATCTGAAAAATAACAAAAGGATGAGAAGAGTGCCTTGAACCAAAACAAAACCCAAAAAACATAACAAACCAAAAATACCCCAAACAAGACCAATGTTTTTCCTTTACTCACTGTTCTGCAAAAGCAGTATCTTTCTACCTAAGGAGAAGAGTTAGCTGGAAAGCTGCAATATGCTAAATAACTGCCCAAGTTATGTTCACCAAACAAAAGGATTGTGCACTCAGACAGCCTTGACGGCTTGTGTCAGCAACAAGCACTGCCAATGTAAGATGGCCAAGGGCTAGAGAAGAGGTTTGCATCTTCCAGGCTGGTGTGAACTGAAGATGCTAAAACTGAGTATCCAGGTGACCATGATGCTGGGACTCTGTTCTCTCAGGAGAACTGTGCCCGACTCCCAGCTGGCCTCTGGTGTTCCAGACATCAGAAAGGATAACACAGGTCTGAGCAGAGAGGGCTGCCCCACAGCATGCCTTGTACACTGGAGGGAAGCAGCAACTGAGCAGCACAAGGATTCACCACAGATTCACTGAAGGATTCACAAGTTTGTCAGTGCCTCAGAACCAGATGGATGGCAAGCATGAGATGCTTTCTACTTGCACATTTGCAGCCTGAAATCAGGTGAAATCAATGGCTTGGGCTAGATGAACCTTCAGTTGGACTAGTCAGAACTGCATTTCTTGTGCTAGATCAGATCAGCAATCCAGCTAATTTGGTATCTTGTCTCTGACCACAGGCAATAGCTGATGTTACAGAAGATAGAAAAGAAACTCTCACTGAGGAGTTGCAGGACAAATTTCAGGTCATGGTGCAAGCCTCTTAGCAAGTTTCTTTTTAAGCAAAGCCAGTCTGTAGTTGGCTGATGCTCAGAACCAGGAAGGCTCATGTCCTTCGGGTACTTCCCCATAGTCCAGTGTAATAAACTGGGGGTGAAATTACTAATGCATGCAAAATTTCAATTCATTTCTGAAAGTCACAATACTATCAGCATCAGTAACACTGTGTTGAGTAAAACAGCATCTCAGGTCATTTCTGAATGTGTTTAATTGCGTGTCCTCTTTCACAGAATCAAATCATTCTTTGATGCTATGGTTTGGGTTGGAAGACACCTTCAAGACCATTTACCTCCAAATCCCCTGCCATGGGCAGGGACACCTTCCACCAGACCAGGTGGCTCAGGACACCATCCAATCTCACTGTGAACACTTCCAGGGATGGGGCATCCACAGCTTCTCTAGGCAACCTTTGCCAGGGTCTCACCACTCACAGTAAAGAAATCCTTCCTGATATCTAATCTACATCTACCATCTTTCAGTTTCTCTTTTCAGTCCTATCAATACATGATTTTTTCCTACTAGAAGTATATGGAAAATACCTAAAAACAGATAGAAGGCATCAATAAACAATTTTAACTTACTCAGTTATGCTCACTAAATTGAGTAATTCTGTACAGAAAAATATATGTGTATGTGTATAATTGGCAATGTATCGATTGCATTTTTTTAAAGAAACATTACTTTTAGGAAAATAAGCTTCAAGAAAAAAAGCTTTTGATTGTATGCAGTTAACTAAAGGTTTTCAGGATGGTTTTCACTGGACATGAAAGAAGAACACGTATGATCAACTTTTTGTAAGTCCTTTAACCTCCATAAGTCATTATTTACATGAGCTCTCATAGAAGAGTCTATAGGTAAAATCATCAAAGGATAGATAGCCATACTATCATTTCAGTGGGTACATGAACTACTTTAGAAAATTATATAAATTAAAGTGAATTACAATTTTGTCTTTTATACAGAAAAACAGACACCAATCTAATCTCTCTGTTAGGAGTTAAGAGATGACAACTCTATGAGGAACTTCTTCATATTTTCAGAAAAGTACATCACATAAAGTGTGTGTCCTCTACTAAAGTATCACCTAAAATCAAGTTGTTAATGTCTGCTTAGTGGCCAAATGCTTGTTTCAAAATTGATATATTTTGAACTTAATTTTTAAACTAAGAAATCAATTATTTGCATAGCTCAGAGATCCACTTAGGCACATGCTAACATTATGTATGTCTCAGAAATGGAAGGGATTACCCAAGTGCTGAGAGAAGCACACAGATGATCAGGGTGGTGAAATGCTGACAGGTTGCTCAGAGGGTTGGTGGATGCCCCATCTCTGGAGACTTTCAAGGTCAGGTCAGAGAGGGCTCTGAGCAACCTGATACAGCTGGAAGGTGTCCCTGCTCAGTGCAGGGGGTCTGGACCAGATGACCTTTAAAGGTCCCTTCCGAACCAAACCATTCTATGATTCTATGAGCTGCTTTTGTAGAAGACTTTAGGACATTTCAATTCTGACCATCTTGCAGCTAATAAGATTTTTCATTAAAAGAACAGAAGCTGATACAAATGAACATAATATCATATTTAATAGCTCTATTGTCAGCAACAATACCTTGAAATGTTTGATAATGAATGACATTTCTCCAATTCTGACTTGTGCATAAAACATCTTCCCTCTTAAACTGTGATGTCTGCACTCAGCGTGGCTGCTGCTGGCTCTGCCCAGCGAGCACAAACCCTGTGCTGGGCTGCAGGTGTGTTAGATGGCAGGTCTGAGGCTGCTGCACATTCCACCTGCAGCCTCAGTCACATCTAAGAATAAAAGCTGTCATTTGCTGAAGTGAGAGGTACCTGCAAACATTCAGGCATTGTTTAAAGGAGCCCCTGTCACTCCTCAGGAGATGCCTTTTCTCCAAGCATTTATGTTCAGCAGCCTCGTCACATTCATCAATTGCTCCAGCAGCTAAATGGGCACAGAACCAGATCCCAGCACATGGGGGGTACTGGATCAGGTGCAAACAGTGACAGGCATCACCTGCCAAATTTCCAGGTTAACAATAGGTCTAGGGAACAGGACACACTTATTTGACTCCTGTACCCAACTGGAGGTAAGACACCACTCAGAATATGTAATAACAAACAAGGCTTAGCAATAATTCTAGCTCTGTTGTTTTTCACTGCTAGATCACACAGTTCATATACAAGTGCAATGATCAGGGACATACAGACCTGCCTCAGTTCCTCTAGAAGTCAGTAGAAAGGCAGAATCTGACCCATATCTGATACAAGATATTCCAAATTGCTTTAAATATCTAAGCATAAGAAAATGCTTCTACATTCCCATAATTTTGCTTTCTTCAGGAAACACACCTTTTTTCCTTAATTTTCCCTTTCCTTTCTAAAGCTGTCTTCTCTTTGCTAAAGCTATTTTTTAAAACATTCTCTATTTCATGACTGTCAAAGTATTCTTTCCATGCCAGATACATGGCAAAGTTACATATTCTTCAACTCAAAACAATTTACATGAATATTCATAAACTACCTGATGGCAGAATTGGCCCTGAGATTTAAACCCATAAAGCTCACAGAAACAAATGTTACCCTCTTTCCTTTGTCAGAGATCCCTTGGAAATTATACTTTTATGCAGTTGCCAAGAAAATGCAAAACCAATGCACGAAACATTGTATGTTCTGTTTATTAAAGAAGAGTGTCTGTGATGATACAGATATTCAGCCAGACTAGGATGCTGCCAATGTCAGTTTGTGATTTACTAGAAATTATTGATTTCAATTCTTGGTTTCCCAGGGCTACTGAGCATATCCTGTCATATAAATATGCATCCGTTTGCTAGAGGCTGCAGCCTTCTGTAGAAATGTGTGGTGTCTCAACTAGTGTCAGATTTCTTGAACCAAAAAAATAAAGCTTTACTTCCCTTCAGAAAAGGAATGAATAAAAGCAATTAAGATACATCTCTATATCCAATACAGTATCAACAAAAGTATGGCATCCATCCAGAATTGTACATTTTGTTATTCAAATAAATATGGTGGCAATGTCCAGAGAAATTGTGCTACCACCCTCCCTGTCCCCAAAGGAAAGTACAAGACCAGTAACCTCAGAGTTCTCATATAAATCAAGAAACAGCCTGAACTTAACTACTTTTAGGTACATATAACTTACAAGTCAGTTATACAACATGCAAGTACAAAAGGATGATGAGTTACTCTTTGTACATTAGGGCCAAGAGTGATAGCTCATTGCCAGCACTTGTAAAAGGCAGGAAGGAGAATACCACTGGGAGCCCTTGGGTGTTCCAGCATGTGTGTCCTCTCAGACTGTCCCCCTCTCAGGACCCTCTGTTCTCCTGCCCATCTCCTGCTCCTGGTCACCCAAGGCATTCCTGCACAGTGTTTCTTTCATTTAGCCCTACTACTCCTTAAGACTTTTTCTTGGTACTTCTGCTGTGTCCACACCTCTAATTCCAGCTACCCACTCTGCTGCCTTCCCTTTCCCAAGGGAAGTACTCCAGAGTGGAGACAGGTCTCTCACCTACTGCTGGAGCTGCCAGCATGTGCCACAGGGTACAATGGCATTTCTGGAATTTGGTGAATTTGCTGACAATTCTGCTTCATGCAGAATGTGGTCCATACCCATCTCAATGTTCAGAGAAGGGGTTTGGTTTTATATTTTTCTCCAAAAAACCTCCCTGTTTTACCATCATTTTTCTCAAGTCAGTTGCATGCCCTAATGAATTCTATGTTTACAAAAATACAAAATGTTCAAGGCTGACAGTGGTGGCAGAAATGACAGAATAAACAGGATAGCATTTTCTTTTGTCTTCTCACTTGTTTATGTACAGTGCAAAATAGATTAAAATTGGGAACAAGAGAGCAGGGCACAGCCTCACAGGACAGCCAGTGTAACCTTTGCAGGTAAAGACTCAGAGATGGACAAGAGTCAGCTTTGCTCCCTCTCTGTCCCACCTGCTGTGGCTGGCGCAGCTGGGACAGGGAAGGCACTTCCCTGTCAGAGAGGGGATGGGGATCATTCCTGCTCTGCCTTCCAACTATACCCACTGCTGTTTGGAGAGCATCAGCTGCAGTTTACACTACATTGAGGGAAGTTGGGTTTTGCCATGGCAGGATGGAAAAGGTGGGAAGCAGCTTCCAGCCATGGGGGATGTTGCCTGGCTGATGCCTATTTCCCACAGACACAACAGCCCCACAGAAGAACAGTGATCACCACTTTGTGAAGGAAGGAGCCCTCTCATTTGGGGACGATTTTCAACTGGCTTGGAAGTGAGCCCCTGAATTCCTTTTGAGCATTCTGACTCTTCCTAAAGTATTTGAAAACAGCTTATTGCCAGATTATGGTGAGATCATCTTGCTCTTGCAGGAAAGAGAAAGGAGAGAGAAAAGGAAGCACTGCAACTTCCCAAGCCACTTCAGCACTAATAGCAGTATGATCCCTAATCAATGCAGAGGGGCTGACAGCAACAATGAGTGTTAACTGCTGAGCTGAAGGGGCTGTTTAACCTGGCTAGGAAAAGTTATTTCTGTCACAACTATTTGAAAAAAAACGTTGGCAATCAAATTAATTCAAGCATATCCTCTCTTTTCATGGGAAAAATGTGGAAAAAATCCAGGCAGAGAATGAATGGCACCTAGATTAATGAGAAACTGCTCAAGAAGAGCAAAAGAATGGTTTTCTAAAGTATATTCATATTACATTCAGTGGTAGCACCATATGCTGGTTTCCTAGATGCTGGTAATCCTGATGTATTTTTATCTTGGCTAGTACCAAGGAGGGAGCTGTACAAGGCCAAGTTCTTCCCACATATCCATGTTGAAAGCAGTTTACCTTCGCTCTGCGTTGTGAATGTGAACCAAGACAGCCATGCAACTGCTTCAGAGCACACCTTTATTTTCTGGCTGTATCTGACTGGCTTTTAAAATCATCCTACTGCGTCTTTTGAGTCTTTTATGAAGCCTCTTTTTCAATGGTAGAGCCTAGAAATGTTTGACTTAGAAATCACAAACCTCTACTGCTTCCATTTAAGGGTCAGATTCACTAATTAGATGCAGCAGGAGACTATAAATTGTTCACGTTCCAGACAGAGGAGAACAACAAAAAGCCATTCTGTGTTAGTGGGGATGTATTAACATATATGTGGGACTTCATTCTTCTCTCAGTTGAACAAATATTCTTTAATCAGTCCTTAGAAATCACTTCTGAAGTTGGTGGCATTCTTCCATTACTAGACGGGGACAAACAGCTCTGCCTGTACTAGAAAAAGAACCACCACTAATTAACATTGTTTAATCAGATAGATTTGAAATATCTATAGCACAGGTGACCCTAGCTCTAGCCTGCTGCTGAATTATTGTACTAGCAGCCATGCTGCTCTGCTGCAGCTGCACCTCTAAACACTTAGCCACAGATCGCGATGCAATTTCTGGTGCCGTGATTCTGAGGCTTTTGGGGAGTCAGCAGTCCAAGGATGAAAGTGATCACACATTCAAAATTCACATTATTTTGAAGGTTTTTGAAAGATGCTGGTATGAGCATGTATCACAGTTTCCACAGGGGCCATGGGAAAGGCTTTTGGAGACAGCAGGATTGAAGTCAATGGCAATGAAATGGAGCACAGAGCTCGGAGCAGTTTTCTCATGTGGGGCTCACCTGATACAGAGCAGCCTAAAGAGGTGAGGCAAGAGGCAAGTGCAACTTTGGGTGTAATGCCTAGGAGGAAAGCAAGCCATGGTATGTCCCAGGAAAACATAGAGAGCCAAACAGCAATTCATGCACAGAAAAAAAAAAAAAGGAAAAAAAAAAAAAAAGGTTTGTAGATTTGTCTCTGTCAGTTTTAGGGACTTCAGGAGGAAAATCCAAGTGTCCCTGGCTGTCTAGTTAGCAATTCATGCTATGCTCATCAGCACGGTATGTGACTCCCTGTGACCACTGTGCCTTTTGGTAACTTTCAGCCACTCTAAAGATAGGTGTGGTAGCACCTCGGAGTCACTCTGGAAACCAGGAATACACGTTTGGGAGGCATCTTTTATAATTGGCATGGCTGAGCTGCAGCTCTGCCTCAGGCAGAAGGTAGACTCTGTCTCGCTGGGGGTGGTGAAATGAAATCTCTTAGCACAGAAAGAACACAGAGCAGCTCAGAAGCCTGGAGGAAGGGGCTGGCACCTGGGGTTGCACAGAACCTCCTTGCAAAGCAACTGGAGGGAATTTTTTTCCCCAAGTGAGGGAACTGTGCGGAGGATGTTGTTGCCGAAGTCACCAGTGAAGTAGGGAAATTGAAATAATGAGCTACAGGAATCTTTCTGCATTTTGGCAAGATCTGAATCCACAGCTGTTTATAAGAAAGTAATTAGTGGCCTGTCAAGCACTTTGAAGATGTTCTGAGTGCTAGAAAATTGTGATAAACTTATCTTTCTGTGCCTCTGTGTCTTGTGAGCGATTATTCAATCAGTGGGGTTGTTGACTGGAAGACTCAGCCAAACAGTGATTGGGTTTCTAAACTATTCAATTACCTCTAATGAAGAAGGATCAGAGAAACAACCCTTAAACACCTTAAACAGAGCAGCAGTATTAACACACAAAATAACTCTCAGGAGAAACCTCCAGACACTTGCCAAGGTTGGCTTTGGAGCCAACTGTGATACAAATGCATAAAATATTAGTTCCTTAATGGTTGTGAAGTGTTGCTCTTTAAAGGTTACTGTCTTCCTGTCCAGACAAGGCTGCAGTGGAATGATGAATGAAGCGATCCATAAATCTGAGGTTTTCAAGCACCTGCAACTCCCATTGGGGTCAACAGGAATTTTGGATTACTGGGATTTAGCCAGTAAAACCTGATTCTGCGTGAGATTAAGAATCCCCAGGGCTATTGGCCTCATCAGCCACAGTGTTTACCTGATGAAGTACTTGGAATGACGGCTCCAGAAATGCTGGTTATTTGGATGCATGTTTGTGATGGCAGACTTGATCTCTAAAGCACAGGGACCAGGTCTGTGCCAGAGAGGCTGCCTGGAAGTGAATTTGGGAAGAAGTCTCTCTATGGCTGGCAGAGAAGCATAGTGATCCCTGCAAAAAGTGCAAGACAGGATTCTGCTTCTGAGGCAATTTCTCTCTCTTCTCCATTACAAGTCTCACCATATACAAAGAGCTGACTTGTTATTGGAGCTCAAAGGAATGAATGAGCTCAAAAGAATGTGACGAGGAGAGAATGCTACAATTCCACTGGGAAGAGCTGCTTCTTTTTCTTTAACTTTTCCATTCAGTTAATATTTGACTGTGGCCTTGGAGCGCAGGATCATCGGAATGCCTCTGTCCTGCCGCAGCACCGGACAGTCGGCTGGAGCAGAAACACTGCACCTGCCTGGAGCTGTCTAGAAGGGCTCTGTGTGTCTGCATTTTTGAAAGTATCTCACGGTTTTGTTTCCTGTGAATGTGCATTCAGCCCTGCACACTCGTGAAATGCTTAGCTGGGCTTGGGAGCGTGTACATAGCGGGCCACAGTGGGGGGATGGGGCAGGGGAAGAAAGAGGGGCTGTAAGGCAGCTTGAGAACTGATACCATGCTAGTGTGAAACTTCTTTGTGAAGGGAACAACACTGCCAGGTTTTGGCTTAAAGATTCTCAAACACTCCAGCAGCTTTAGAAACTTGAACGTGTCCTAGGCTCAGCTGTGTGCAGACACAATGCTGGAGAGAAGCCCCCATTTAAAATGGTGCCAAGAGCTCCAACAGCTTCTGAAATTCCAGGATCAGGCCCTAAAAATAACAACACGTTTGACCCAACATAGCCAGCAGAGCCAGAGGAGGTGATAGGCTGCACAGCGTAGTTCTAAGCCAGCTTTCCTAAACTGCAAACCCATTAAATATTTAGGTGGCCATATGCAAATCATTTAAATTCTGTTTCTCAGAAGCACACCATGGTGTACAGATGTGCTTTGTGCTGAGATCCTCATCCTAAGCTTTCAGCAACTATTTATTTTAAACCAGTAAAGGACTTAATTAATGGCTAATTGTGAGTTACCTTTTTTTTTTAAAGGCTGTTTATTTATGAGGGAGGAGGGGGAGGAAACAGAAATGCAAAGACCTGAGTTTCTGTCAGAGCAAATTCACATAGAAGAAAACACACTTTGTGACTGTACCAAAACCCCAGGATTGCTCAGATATTTTCAACCCCCTCCACGGGTACCAATTTGCTAATTCAACAAATAAACAGCCCTTTATGTAGGAGCTGTCTCGTGGACACTGTGAACACTTTAGAGACGAGGGCCCCAGATCTTCTTTTCTTAATGTCACTGTGAATTTGCTTGTGGAAGTGTATGACACCATGCGCGGAGCCGAACAGCTGAGCTCATGCTTCAGGCATTCTCCCAGGACCGAGGGGGAGGGGGCTCTCTGCCAGCTCCCGGCCGCCTCTCCCCTCGCATTTACACACACACAAATCATGTTATCATAGTGAAAATATGTAAGAATTCCAGGAAGCAGAGGAAGTTTGTATGTTGACCTTAATTTATTTTTTTCCAGAGGAAGATCACACCGAATGTAAAAAGGACGGTGGACGCCAGCTAAATTCATTTGCAGATATTTTAATTTTCATTGCAACTCTTTCTTCTGCTGTATTTTGTCTTTTAGGATAAATGCTGTTTGTATTTTATCCCATGTTGCTACTTTGACTGAGAGAACTGAAATCACTTGGTAAGAGGTCTATAAGACCTATTTGGACTCAAAAAAATAATTTGTAAAGGAGGTCTCAGTGCATTCTGGTTACTATTTTCCATTACAGTACAGTAAAATTGGGTGAGACTGTTTCTGGAGGGGAGGGAAGGAAAGGGTGGATGAAAGAGTGGGCTAACACATTAGGCTTTGGCACATGGACGCCTGGGTTTATTTTGTTTTACAGTTCTGGGCTGGAACTCTTAAAATGCTGATCAGTTTGGCCCCAAACTCAATTGCGCTTCTAAAAACACACTTAACTTTAAACCTGCAAATGCCTTTGGAAGGCTGCGGGACCTTGGAAGCTGCTGTTCTGGGAAGTGCAGTTACCTGCACTGGCTGGTGCACAGCACCTTGCAACATCCAGCCATTCCCAGCAGCTCAGCCCTGATTCCCTGCCTCTCACCAGCTCATCCCAGCCTCCCTGCTCCTTTCATTAGTGCTCACACCTGTGAGGCTTTGCACACATTCCAACAGAGCCATTCCACCACCCCTAGGACACTGATGCAGAGCCAGGGAAATAGTACCTGAGTCCTTAAACACTCATCTCTCTCCATGTACTATGGGCAATGTGGTCACACATGGACTTGTAAAATGGCAAGTAAAGATACCCCATTCCTCTTAACTGGCCAACAAGGAACCCAAGCATGGAAAATATTTCTGTTTAATCGCAGGGGTCAGTTGTCTCTCATTCTGGCAGCCTCCATGAGGAACACCAGCCATTCCTGGTGGAGTACCAGCTGTGCCCTGTGCCCCTCAGCACACCTGAGCCTGGTGATTATTCCTGAGGAACCCCACACCCTGTTGTGTGCTAGGGCTCTTCAGGTTTTGTAAAATATGCTTTGACCAGCATGTTTAACTTGTAATATGACTGGGCATTAATCCTGGACACATCTTGAAGAGTCTGGTTTGAGAATTTTTCAGATTGCTTAGAATTTCTTTGCAAACTATTTCATTCCTTATGTTTCTCTGTTGCAAACTTAAGCTCGAAGCCTGATTCAATTTTAAATGAGCAAGCCTGTTCTTCTAGCTAGCAGGCAGCCTGTGATGTATATTTGGGCCAGGCATCCCCACCCAACAGCACTGCTCAAACAAGTAGGGCCATCACGGCAAAATCTCCTGCACAGCTCGGAGTCGGCAGCCTCCCTGAAATCAAGGGATATGTCACTGAAGCTGTCAGTGTAGGACTTGTCCCACAGAATTTATTGCTCTATTCAAGTTTTCCTTTATTCTTTTCTACAGGTTTTCTGAATGCACTTCTTTCTCTCTCCCTCCGCTTGCCCCCCATTTTATTCTCTTGTCACATATTTCAAATACACACCTGCCTTCCCTGCCTCAACTCTGGAGGGCTCAGGCAGAAGGTGGCAGGAAAAGTAGTATTTGAATTATATTTTGGTTTCAGACTATTCAGACATAGAAGTAGGCAATGCAAGGCTGCTACTTTGCATGTTGTGGCACTGAGGCTTTTTTCTTTTTTCAGCATACAACCCCCTACCAGCTGCAGTCTAGATTTACACCATGGGGAAGAACACAGTAGAACCAGATTGGAGATTAATCAAAGCAAATTCTGACCCGCTGTTACATGTCTCAAAGATTTAAAAAGTAAAAATAAAAAATGAGGAGGCTTTGCTTTGGTAATAAACATTACAACAAAAAGGCACAACTTTCCCAAATATGCTGTGAAGAGAAGACAGATGCCTTCTAAGGCTTCTCGGTGTCTCTGGCCATTGCTGTGGATCCGTGGATCCCTGTGCTGCCAGCACGGGGAGCTGCCCCAGCAGGGTCCAGCATTCCTGGCTCCAGCACATGCTGTAAACATCCAGAGCCTTCTGGGGTGTCCAAGGCAGACTAGAGCCCAGCTCACCTGCCTCCTGCTCACTGGGAAAATTAATGATCCAGAGCTTTTGGTGTAAGTTAACCACACTGCCCAGGAGAGAGCTAAAAAAAACCCTGCGATCTTTCTACACAGAAATCCCTTCTAGTCACTTGTTTGTTACTCTAAATTGTGTAGCTTGTGAATTACAAATCCAGAAAGTCGCATACAATGATGAATTATCAGTTATCCTGAAATGTGACATATTCTTCAGCTTTTAGGGGTATTTTTATTCTGTAGGGATTACAATCAGGTGAAAGTTTGTAGTTAGCAATCACTAGAGTAGCACTGCTAGTCTTCATTAAGAACATCTACTTAAACTTTTGGGCTGCCATCCTCAAATAACATAAACAAACATAGCTTCTGGGGAGCCAACTTGTGCTTTCTGGGGAAGAGAAAAAAAAAAAAAACCAACCCAAATAATTAGTAGGGTGAATGTTTTCTATTTTTTAAAAATATATTCACAGGTGGCACAGGTAAATCACTGTATTTAGAAGAACTGAGAAGATACCAGGACTTGTGAAAACCATCTGTATCTAGAAGAAGGAAATTTTCCCATCCTTACTGGTCTGTATGAAGTATTTTAAAGACATTCACAAATGGTTTTAAGAGTCTTTTTTAGCAAAGACATGGCTGAATTGGCCCATGTGTGTAATCAGGGCAGGGTTATACAGCAAGGCCCCGATTCAGCAAAGTGCTGGAGCACACCTTCAGCTTTTAGTGCATGAGTGGCTTCATTGAAGTCCTTAGTAATTACATGTTTTGCTGAATCAGGACCTGAATTTATTTGGGGCAGGAGGACCTTAATATCTTCCAAGGAATTATACTTATTACAGGGGACAGTCTATAAATTAGTGTTTAAGTTAAAATCAATTTCTAGATAATACATATCCCTAAAAGACAGATTGTTAGTTTGTATGAGCTTTGTAACAAAACTTTAATTAAACCCTTTTTAAATAAAACCTGTCGTACATTATACTGCTAATTGACTTGACCTGGTACAAAGAGGACTCTGCCAGCTAGAGGAGACTAAAGGAGATTATTCTGTCTGGTGCTGCAGTGATTGTGTGTTAATAAAATTTATTTCTGCAGTCTTGCCCAACTCCCTATTGTGTATTCAAGAAATGTGTGGGCTTGAAGCCAGTCATCACAAAGCA
This sequence comes from Peucedramus taeniatus, assembly GCA_013400575.1. Taxonomy (NCBI): domain Eukaryota; kingdom Metazoa; phylum Chordata; class Aves; order Passeriformes; family Fringillidae; genus Peucedramus; species Peucedramus taeniatus. The sequence continues at coordinate 619,395 of WBNO01027563.1, read as the reverse complement.
AAAAGTAATAAAACCTCAAAAGCTGACTTTTTCTACCTCATTCTGCTGCTTTGCTGTAGCACAAAGTACATGGTACAGTCTGCTTGCATGCACATCTCAGAGTTCCCTTTTTAAATTATTTTATTTTTTCAATTATGTTAAACTCTGAACCTTATTAATATGAGCACAGTAACAAATGAAGGACAATTAAAGGATTCAAAAAAGCTCAGTGATGAAATAGTCTGGGTGTGGCAATCATATTTTATTGCCACTACACTGATTACATACAATATAACACATCTAGCAATTAAAGAAACATGTTAATCCTCCTGGCCCAGACTAATTTCACACAGAATTCATTTCAGGGGGTCAAATTCTTCCTTTACCCTCATGTAAGTAAATCTGAAATAGCTTCTTGACAATCAGTAGAATCATTTGGATTGACATTCATGTGAATGACAGCAAAATACGACCCACTGACTTCACAGAGTTATTCCTGATAGATGCTGGGTGCAATCACAAAAAAGTAATCACAAGAACTTATGCAAGAAATACATGGAATAAACAGGAGGACTTGGAAGTTTTAATACGTGCTCAAAATTATGAATTAATTGGCACAAGAAACTTGTTGGGATAATTCACATGACTAGAATATTAATATATTTAGTGGAGCTCGTTCAGGGAGAAGGACAAAATGCTGTCCACAGACACATTCATCCCACAGTGTAAAACATGGGAAGAGATAACCAGTTGAAAATCCCTAGCTAATAATAACAGAGGGAGTGAACACAGGTGCTGTCACAGTAGAGGGGGGTTGGGGGGGGTGTAGAGAGTAAAGCCACAAAGAACAGATGGACAGAACTCCTTCTGGAGGGCAAGAAGATGAATCACACACACATCCAGGCCACTGGGCTTGGAGACAATGGAGGCACAGGCAGGAGGCTGATGGAGATGCCTGCTGGGACACAGGGATCACAGGACAAACTCCACACTGCCAATGTCTTGTGGGAGACAAGGCTGGAGAAGAAAATGAAGGAAACATTCTTTACTCTTCATTTTAAGAGTCAGGAGAAGTAGGTTTAAAAATAAGCAAACAGAATGCAATTTGGTGACAGTTATCATGGAATGAGAAAACCCACTGCTCCTGGAAGGGAAAATGAATAGCAAATAGAAGCTATAAACTTGAAAAAAGCCAGATTAAATAAACTCAGAGAATTTTAAGTATTATCTCATGGGGAATGCACTCAGAGTAGCTGACAGTTCCTTAAAATAGTTCTATTAACAGCATGAGAGCAAATTATCCCAAAGCAGCAAAACCACTTGAAGTGTTGTAAGAAACCACCTTAGCTAAATCATGGACTCCTCCTCTCTGACCTCAAACACCAGGAAGGCAGAGAAAGTTGAACCTAGGTCAGATTATTGAAGACCAGGAGGAAAGAAAAGAGAGAGTGCAGGGCCCAAATCACAAAGGTCAAATGAGAACACATTGGTGCAGAAAGGACAACAAGAAAACAAGATGTAATCATACTTCATAAAGAGAGGAAGATGAGGAAAATGTATTTGCCTCCTATTGAACAAAGCAGGGAAAGTTATTGATGGGTGATGCTGAAGAGGCTGAGGGTTTGAAGGTTTTTTCCTGCAATCTTTACCAAAAAGGTCAAATGAGGTTAGGAGGGAAACAGTAATAGTGACAGAGGTAGAAACACAAGTGAAATCAGGGAAAACACAGATTAAATTGTGCTTAGATAAATCAGATCTTTCAAATTGGCTGGGTAAGATACAATTCATCCTAAAGTACTCTACTGAACTACCTGAAGCAATCTCAGGGCCATGAGTGGTTTTCTTTGAGATCTTAGGGGATATGGGTGAATATCCACAAGACAGAAAAATAGCAGATAGTGTGTTTCCTTACAGAGAGGGAAAAGATTGTAATGGGGAATTAAAGAGCAGTGAGTGAAGGTCAGTTTTTGGAAAAATATGGAAACAATCACATTATTTGTAACCGCTCAGGAAATAACGAGGAGATGAGTAACAGTTAGCATGGCTTTGTCAAGAACACAGATTTGTTAAACCAATTTAATTTCCTTCAGCGGGAATGGAGGAGAAGCAACAGATAAATCTCAACTTTATTAAAGCTTTCCAGGATCAGCCTCCTCATGGTCCTAAGCGAGCTAGGAAAAATACAGTCTCCCTCCACCTACAAAAGTCTCTTCTCAAACTGGAAGTATGTTAAATACATTTCTGTAGGCATCTGCCCTGGATTTACTCCTATGAAATACTTCTACTTCAGTCTTTTATGTTAGACCAGAATGACATAGTTTCTGCATACAGTAAAAGTGAGAAGAGCTGCACAGATGATACCAGGCCATTCTGAGGATGTTTGCTAGGAATACAATGTGATTTTTCACAGCTGGAGCAGTGTAGGCAGTTTGTGGCAAGTTCTTTCAGCTTTATAGAAGATACCAAACAGAGAAGATCTATCAGAGAGCACTGAGAATAGCCAGAGGCCCAGCAAACATAAGCCACAAGGAGAACTGGAAGGAATGCTCTCATATAGTCTGCAGAAAAGGCGGAGGAAGACTACATTTATAACATGCACTTAAAAGAGGAAAGGAGTAAGTAGTCTTCCTTATCCAGTGTGGACAGGATAAGAAATATTGGGTTAAACAGGAGCACAGGAAATTTAGGTTAAACATTAGGAAACACTGGGTAATAATATGGCCAGTTAAGCACTGGGAAAGATCGCCTGGGGAGGTCGTAGAGCCTCCCTCCTTGGAAGGTTTCAAGAGTACGTGAGACGTGCACTTAACAGAAGTTATGCTCTTAAAGCTGTGGCAGACTTAGATGACCTCTAAAAACCTGCTTCCCTTTATGAGGGCTACTGTTCCCCCAGTTTGAAAGGATAATTCCCTCTAGGGAAGTGGCAGCCGTGCCTGATGCTGGAATGGCACATCACAGCAACCCCGGCCCGCTCTCGGCGTCAGCGGCTCAGCAGGTGCGTCAGCCAGTGCCTCAGCTCCAGCAGAGAGGTGATCCCTCCTGCAGGCACCTCTCCACCTGAACTAACTTCTCAGCACTTTATTGAACCAGGAGCTCAGCTGGCAGCCTTTTCCCTGCCAAGGTGCAAACACAACTGCCCAAGGTTTCACCATCCGCTGTTCACACCTGTGGCAGCGCTCAGCTGGGAATTGCTGCTGAAGGACACGGAGGGACCTCACTCAATGCTCCATGTTGCCAGAGAAAACTGAACTGCTGGGCCAAAACACAGCCTGCACTCCGTGCCCTAGGTAAGAATTCATTTCAGAGGAAACAAAGTACTGAATGCTGAAATCCAAGTTAGAGTCTCAGATGCAGCAGATCTGTCCTACCCACTGCACCTCCTGCACAACAACCTGTGGGTAACACACGTGCAGACAGGAGACATGGGATCATTGGCCACTAGCCAAGAATTTATCCCTACAACAACGTGTTTCAACCCAGACCTAGCCATGTGTAGAATGCTCTGAATGACACAGTTGCTGATGCTTTCTGTTAAAATGGTAACTAGAATACCTATCACTAAGCTCACAGTCACAAAGATATTAATGTTCCTAGCACCCCCAGCAGTCCCAGACATGTCACTCTATCTCTGCCCACTGAAGCCACAGTGCTGTAAGAAAGTCACAGCAGTGCTGTAAGAAAGTCACAGCTCACAGAAAATGAGGAAGTTAGTTTATCTGAACTTACACAGCATGAGATGACATTGCTAAAATGATAATAAAATTGGGGAAATCAGAAGAAGGCAGAGTTTGTCTGCTGGTTGAAAAGGCAAAGTGTACTAGAATTCTTGCATTCCCCTCCTGTACAAACACTGATCTCTATCTTAGGGTGTCAGTTGTAAAGGAGGTGTGATCTGTTACACAACACATTTCATTCAGTTAACAACACTTAGTTACATGCTAATAAAGCATGTATTAAGAATACATCAAACGAATAATTTAATCACAATTTCTTCCCCCATTCTCCTTAGCCTGGACTCGATTTGAGGCATAAAGAGGACCCATTAAGTATTTTGCTGTTTCAGTAGGTTTTTCTGGCATATTGGGCCAAGTTTCTCAAACTTGTAGGAGGAAGGAGATAAAGCCACACAACGCATGTGCATACTCACACACACATAAACACAGAGCAGGGAATGAGGAGATGATGTAGCCACTGGCAGGATGTGTCTGCTCTTGATTTTACAGTGCCACCAAGCCCTTCCCTGGGTTACACAGTGGGTTTTTTTCCATGTTATTTTGTGTCTCAATGCCAGCACTGATTGTGGTGATTGATTGACTGAGCTGGTGCTGCAGGATTCAAAACAACAACCCTGGTGGCAGCAGCTCAGGGAAATGCAGAGAACACTGGGTTAATCCAAGGAGAGAAGAAACAACGCTGGTGATCTGCCAGCTCTGAGTATCCTACAATAAGTTAGAAATAGCTATATTCATTGTTTTAAAATGAAAGATGCCAGCAGAGCCTGGCAGAAGCATTTTAAACACTCTGTGCTGGGCTTTAGCCTGTGGGCACTCAGAGAAAAAGCCCTTTTTCCTTCACACTGAGCTCTTCCTCACACATCTCATCCCACCAGCCTCAGCACTTGGGCTCACAAAAGCCATTCCCTCCCTCCCTTTGGGGTGCAGGGGCTTTCTCCCTGCCTGTCCCTGATGTGACCATTCCCTGTCATTCAGCTAGGCTGGAATGGAAGAGGTGCTGCTCACACAGAGCTCCTTCCCTCTGGCAGCAGTGTCCCTTTCCCCGGGGTCTGCCCCCTCCCCGCTGAGGATCAGTGAAACCCTCTCAGACTTCACACCTGCACCTCCTACCAGGGTAAAGGAGGTGGAGATTCTTTTCCAGAAGCAATGTTTCTCCTTGGGAAAAACCCCTAGTGAATTCAAAGACGATCCTTGAGCTCTTTGCTTTTGTTACTTTTCCCCACCATCCCTTTATCTCCTGTGATCTCCTGTTCCTTCTCACTCCACTGCTGCTGCCTCTTAATTAAACATTTTGACACTGACCCTATTTTCATTTTATCTAACTCCCCTCTCAGTCCCTTCAGCAGAGTCCCACCGACGTGGTCCCCATTATGTTTCTCCTCCCACTCAGCTTATAGTAGTAGCTACTTGTCTGTTTTCCTGATAGGAATTCAGCCTTCCCCTGGCTGCATTATGAAGATAAGCAGCTCCTAGTGACAAAGGAATCCCTAATGGACGTGCCTGCTTCCCCATCCCGGGGACAGAGGCTGCTGCTGTCAGGAACTTTTTCCCTAGCACAAGTAGTTTTCCAGCATGCCCTGTAAAATAGTCCACATTTATGATTGCTGGCATACTCACAGGGTTACCAGGCAGCTTTTTTCAGGACAGACTTTACAACTTGCATATAGATGGACCCAGACACGGCTCTGGTTAGAGACAATGGGAGATTTACTATTGCATGTATTTGCACCATGATTTGGTGGCTTTGTATAAACAAAATAGAAACAGAAAATAATTATTTGTTTGCCAACCCACTGAATGTAGGGAAGAAGCACAAAGTTTTATTCATCTGCAAGCTCAGCAGATGTCAGTGTATGAATGGCCTGATTTCAGTCTCGTTTTTGGACTAATGAAGATTTAATATAGCTAACAGAACCATGAGGTAATTCTGGGTTTGAACAAAAAGTGATTCCATATCATCCCATAACTTGTCACGATAAAACATTAACTAACCCCATGAATTTTGTTGGTGGTGTTTTGTTAGAACAGCTTCTGAGGGGAGTGATAGTTCAGTCATTATTTGAATGTCTGCTATAGTGGAGTCTATCACCACTGAAAGCCCAGAATAATGGCCTGTGTTATTCTTTTGCATCTTTTTCTATACAGCTTTTGAGGGAGCTGTAATTGAAGAGAAATGAAAGGGCAGCCAACCAAGAGACAATACTGCAAGGATCAGTACTGGAATGTGAGACAACATACTTTAAAGCTGAAACTTTAAAACTCCTGCTACGTGTGTACTTTTGAAAAGGGTAACATCAATAGGAAAAAAAAAGAAACCCTGGCTATTTTCTCCTGATTAAGAAATAACCAAACTACTTAAAAATTTTTTTTTTGTTTATAATCTGGTGGCCTCCTATGAGGGCATGAAAAAAAGGATTAATGCCTTCACTGGGTACCTATTTTTTACTGCTGTTCTCTTTAGAAAATGTGATTAACTAAAAAGGTGAAAAAGAGTCCCATGGAATAAAGATATGAGAATACCAAGGCAGGGTGTTAGTAAGCAGGGACCCTACAGTAATTTACAAAAAGCTCACAAAATATGAACTGCTACTCAGCATCAAATCCTGTGTCAACTGGGTCTCCAGTGATGTCAGTGTTGTACCCCCTGCTGAAAGCATTCCTGGCGCTTACAGAGAGCTGAAACAGCACAGACAGCATTTTCTAGACTTAAGTTTCAAACTGCAGTACTTAGAGGATTGCAAGAGGATCACCATTGTGCCCTGGCTGATGCACCAAGCTTAAATTTTCCTCCTGTTTCTAAAATATGAGAAGTAGAAGCTCTTTAGCAACTTGGTGTAAAGCTACTGTAGCCATTTTAAAGCCACTAAAGTCAGTGAGAATCTTTACATGTCTCTTGGACTCTTGGATTCTCCAAATACTTATGTGTGTACTTAATGTTCACATGAACAATCCCACTGGAGAAACTGTTTGTCTTAAGCTGAGAATAGGGCCAAGTTTAAGATGGCTTTAGCTAAATGTGGCCAAGTTTAAGATGACTTTAGCTTAATGTGGCCAGGGTAAGCCCATATACAAGCCTTTCCCTACCCAAGACAACTCAGCAAGACCCTCAATTTCTGAAATCATCTGTGCATCTGAAGATATTTGGGATACGTTTGTGCTCAAGACTTAAAATGATACAGTAAAGGACTGAGCTTGCTGAAAAGAAACTGGATCCCAAACATAGGAGTCACTGGATCATAAACATAAGAATACTGAGGCTATTTTGGGCTGCAATAAGCAATGTTTCCTCCAGTGTACACCCCAAAAAGATTAAGTTTATGTTGCTTTTAATGATGAAGAGTTTAACAAAGCATAATTTGGAACCAGTTTTCAGTACTCCTGCCAAACTCTGAGTAAAACATCATTTACCTCCTAAGTGAACATTTTTTCTGGCAGTTTTGTATGAATTAAACATTTTGGTCATTTAAAGGAAAAATGTTAAAAATCTGGAGTGTTCCTAAAATAGCAGATCAGTATACTTGAAATATCTTTTCTGATTTTAGGGAACTCCCCCATGCATGTAACGTGCTATGAAAACCAGAGCTATTTTGCACAAATTTCAGAGCAAGCTTATGAAAATAGTATAATGAGGCAAAGTGCTCAGCAATGCCAGAGCATGGGGACCACAATGCTGTAATAGATGATATCAGGATGATGGCAAAATAATGTCACTGCAATCACTGGAGACTACATTACTATGTCAAGATGATGGCAAAATGATTTTGACGCAAGTCTATTGAAACTCTGCTAAAATATCCAGATGATTGCAACATATCAGGCAAATGCCCCAGAGGCAGTGACTGATAAATTTGTGTTAAAGTATTTTAAATACACGACTCTAATCTATGTTACATAGGCAAGATCCTGGTCTGCTAATGCTTTAGCCTGACCCCACCAACACTGGCTAAGGCTCTCAAAAGGAAGCTTTGCCTTTTGGTGGAAAGTTCTGATGATCCCAGGCCATTCCAGGATACAGAGTTCATTTGGCCTTCTGTGCAGACACAGCTATAGTTTGATATTGCCATAGCTGAAAAAAAACAAGTCCACTTCAAATGTGGCCTCATCTGAGGTGAGCAGTTCTAGGAGTTTATGCTGTGGAGAGGCAAATTGTGCCCTGGTGCTCTAGATGTGGAAATATCAGGTGATAACTAAGAATCACAGCCAAAACAGAGGAAAGCTTTCCCATTGTGGAGAATGGTAAACATGTCACAGGTAACAGAGAGCTAAGGTAGCTTTAGCATCTTCTCCCCACATAAAGTAACGAGTTAATCAGTGAGGGTTGCTGTCTTAGATGAACTCATCATTTACCCAAGGGGGCTAATTTCTTTGCAGCAGTAAGAGATGCTTCTGAGAGTCACAGCAGAGTTCATGGACATTGAAAGAAGTTAGCTGTGGAGAGCCTGATGGAAGCAGAGCAGATTACACTGGAGTTTAGCTGAGCAGATTACACTGAAGAGCTGTATCAATAACAAGTAATGATGTCTTCTCCTTTTATGCAAGAAAAGCTTGCAGAACATCAGGCAGCACTGCTTCCTGCTCTGCCAGGGCTGACAGTCCCTTAGTTTTGAGAGCAGCATGCTCAGCAGGAATGGTACGCACTGACTGCAGGACTGAGCCCTCGGAAGATTGTTACAGCAATTAGTGCAGAAGCAGCAACATTCCTGCTATCAGAACTAACAAGAAGCTGCAAGAGCTATTTCAACAGAAATAGTCAAAGCTGCTCTAATTATATGTTCTTTGCATAGGCTGGCAAGTACGATGATTTTAGAAACTGGGTTATTCAAGCTTCTGAGGTTACAAATGCTGCTGTGCCAGCTCCACCCACTAAGTAAAAGGTTGCATGCTGCAGTCAGCTCTGGCTCCTTCAGTGCAGCCACAGCCATGGGCAGCTTAGAAGAGGAAATAAGGCTGTTCAAAGGACAGCCAGGTGTGTTTAGGAGGTGGCCTTGCTGAACTTTCAGTCCTACCACAGATGTATTTCAACAGTGGTGAGAAATGTTTTCTGCCATTTTCTAGTGAAAGAAGCCTTTACTGTTTGTTTTCTAATCTTCCTGCTCTGACCCACTTGTTCCTCACCTCCAGCTGACAATGCTGGGCTGGCCACCACATTCAGCTGTGCCCTGGATCTTGGGCTCATCATGTCTACTGTGAACAGATGGAGCTTGGGGTTCCTGCAAATCCCATCTGCTCCTGCAGCAGCCAATATTAGTAGTCCTTTAAGAAGAAGCCTAGGTCCCTCCAGAAAACCCAGTCATCTTTCTTGCTTTGCATTGTCACTTACTGGGGCAGATGGACCAGTGAAAGATGGCAGGAAGAGTCAGCAGCACCCCCAGAACGAGAGGCACCTTGTCTTTCCAAAGGAATATGAGCAGGGTCCTTCAGGCCTTGCTCTGCAAATATGGACTTGTGGCCACCTCTGCCAGAAAGCTGCCTCACCACAGTGCAAATCCAGCTGCAGGAGCCTGTACCTTATGGGTTAAATCTGCAAAGGAGGCCGATGAAAATACAGGGTTTTGCACAATACAGTTCACAGCCTTAGTTGACCCCTGTATACTTTTTAAACTCAGATTTAAACATCAAATCCTAATTTACAGAATTTTTGTTGTTCCAGGACTACGTTATGTGAAGACCTACATTCAGGCACATCTCTCCATGCAGCTACACTCACAAAAGAAACCACATCCAGGAATTCTGTCACTCCTGAAACTCCAAGTACCCTGTGGGAGATGAGACTCAACTGGAACCCAGCCTGCTTCAGTTCAGTTTTTCTGCTCAGGAAATAGGTGAGAGATGAAGGGAGAGAAGGGGAGCAGAGCTGCAGGAGTCCCTTTGCATGCAGCTCTTCAGGTGAGAGGTTTCCCCATGTTTATGCCACGGGCTCGGGCTCGGCTGGAAGATGCAGGAGCACATTCCCATTTCAGATCCCTGCCTCAGCTGTCCTGCTAGCTCCTGTCAAGGGAGACCCAGCCACCCACCACCATCCCTCCTGATTTCCTGGGAAGAAGCCTGGCTGCCTGGGCACCAGGGAATTTGATTTGCATGCCTGGGGATCTTGGACCCCCAGGGAACCCTCCCAAACCATTCGGTCTAGATGCAGCCCCATACAGGTGAATTATAAATCCCAGGGTAGAATGCCTGGTCTGTAAAAGTAGCACAAAGGAACAGATTTTGCTTTATGTGACCAGAAGAAAACCCTCCCTCACTGCAGGGATAAAGGCAAGTGGAAGTGATTTCTGTGCCTTTACAATCTCATTAGGGATTTTAACTGGGAACAAAGGGGTACTTGGGATGCTTTGCTCCAGTGATCTTCCATTTCATGTAAACTCCATTCCAGTGGTGGAGAATGGAGTGATCTCGTGATCACTTTTTAAGTCATCAAGAGTCTGTCAGTATAGACTGATCAGCATATAAGAGGCTATAGTTGCATCTTTGACATCTTCCCCATTCTCTAGTGCTGAGCACAATTGTGCTTTTACATCTTTTACATTAGAATCTGGTAGAAATACAAATTGTTTTGTTTGCTATCAAGACAAAATCCTCCTTTCAACAGCACTAGCTGAATACAGAATAATACCATTAAATTCAGTGTTGATGGCTATTAAATTATTTGGCCCTCAAACATGGTAGTCAGTGGTTGAAATACAGGCATCTCTCCTGGAGTCACCATGACACTTAGCAGCAAGCAACTGGAATGTGAACACTGTTCCTTCAGCATGAAACTAGCTCTTGTAGCTCAATTATTTCCTTTATTTTTCTACTATCACTAATATAAATCAATACTTTTCCATCTGCTGCCATTTCTAGGCTTGAACCATGTATTGCCTTCCTAACCATTATGCAACCTTTTGACAGAAACCCATTATAAACCATTCAATTTATTCTGCAGCACAGCTCTGCTAGTGATATTTACATCTATAACATAAGCATCTCATACTCCTCTCTTTCTTGAAGCCATTTTTATTGCACCACATTTTCACACTGTACTCACTTCAGCCTCTAGCCAAGGCAAACACAGACAAAAGTATACTTCTTAAACATATTTCCGTTTTAACTGCAGACTTCAGTATTTCCAGTGAGAGGATCATAAAGAGCTGTCAACAGAAAAGGGAGTTGATTTCAATTTTTAGTGCCTTCCCAGTACAGGAGGTTTGTTAAGGACCACAGCACTGTAGTGGATGTTGAGCTGTTCCACTCAGTGTATAAAGCTGCCCCTTAGATGTGCAAGACACAGGCACCCACCCCGCTGCTGATCCCCTACTTGTGCCCATCAGACACCCTCTCTTTTCCAACACACACATCCATACATTAGTTTCACAGCATAGAAGCAGCAGCCTGACAGGACCTCTGTCTTTGGTGGCAGGACACGACAGGTTTCCCTGCTGATCTAACAGGACCATACTTGTTCAAAGTCACACCTGCCTTCCTGACAGTCCTACTCACAGTTTCTGCTGGTCTTGAAGTAAGGCAGGTGGTAACTACAGAAGCAAGACTCTGCCCAAAGTAATTTCCTGATACATATACATATATATTTCTTTTATTTCCCCCCCAGGCTAACGGCAATCTTGTCTTGAAATTACACTCTGCTTAGCCCACAGCCCAGTCTTCAACAGCAACACTCAAGAATGAGAACACTCCTTGCTGGTCCAGGCACTGGCTAGTTGGGTGTAACATCAGATCAACAGTCAATCCACAGCAATTTTGGAAATGTTTTTAACAAGGTTACCTGGGAAGGAGCTTAAAATGATGAAAAACAAGTAAGTGGAATGCCCCATATTGCCTTGGTGAAACCCCCAAACAGGCTGCACACTGGCAGTAGGCATGGCTCCAAGAGAGCAGGGACTGTCACCACAGCTGTCACCTGGCAGGAAGATGGGAGCTGCCACTGTGGATCATACCTGCTGTCCCTGTAGCCTGGTACCATGGACCACAGGACGTGTGCCTGTAATGGCTGATTATGGAAAAGCCTGCCCTAGAGGGAAATATTTCCTTAAGTCTCATCACTCAGTACTTACATATGCTGTGAATCATAAACATTTAAATCTCTTAAGATTTTTATCCTAGTTAACATCAGTGTAGGTAAGCTCATGACCTGTTTCTGAACATTCAGTTGTCCTTTCTTGAATACTTGTAAAGTCTCTAAATTTTATTTCTCACACAGGCACAAAACCAATACTTTGTGAGTATGAAGTCTGAGTAACTTTTCTCACTGGTGATGTCTTGTGCAAGCAAGATCCAGCATTGCAGGCACATGGAGAAGAGGCTCCCAGGCCACTAAATAGGAACAGCATGCCAGAAAATTAGGGAAAAAAAGAAATCCATATATTGAAAAAAAATTATCTTTCCATGTCTTGCATGGCTTTTGGCTTTGTTATTGCGAAAGATGTCTTGAGAATTCCCTGATGCACCTTTTGTATTAGAGTCATTGTTTTACATATCACTATTCTGTCAGACCTAATTTGCCCATTTCCTGAAGTGTTCTAAAAATCAGTTTTCCTCATATATTTCCATGTGTTCTTAATGAGAGGAAGCTTCATTTTCAAACAAAGTATAACCCCACTCACTGCATTCACTGCTGCTCAGTGGTTTAGCCACAGCTACACCCTTAGCTAACTTGTCAGTGTTAGTCAGGACCTAGCCAAGAACAGCCTCCCCTCCTGTGTGCTCTGCAGCATTGTTCCAGTTGTGATCACTGAAGGGCTTAAGAATTTGCTCTGGCACATTTGACCAGTTTATAAGAGGACTGGACTCACTACTTATTACTGTGTTACTTAGGGGTTTGGGGGTTTTTTTGCCTCTTTCATGTCCCTCAATGTTTAAGTCACAACATTTTCTTAGGCCAAAGAAATAAATATGACTTTATTTATGTAATAGTATTCTCACTGACTTGGGATTTTTCTGTCTCGTGTTTATAGCATAGTTCAGTTCACACAAAAATGTAACCTGTACACAAAGCCCTGGCTATGGCACTGGTTCCTCTGCTGATGATCTAGTCTGCTCTTCATATGCACTTTATACCTTGGCACCATGGCTTGGCACTTGGTCATATTTCAGTGCTGTGTTCACAAAGGAAATAGGACTGTACATAAGATGATAGCAGAGCTACCCAAAGAATATTAGGGCTGAGGTATCTGGTTGCAAGCAGGAGCATGACTAAGAAATGAAATAATTTTGGTGTATATGTGACTGTGCTGATAATCACACAGAACTACTGAGAGCATCCTGTGTCTATCAAAAAGGTGAAACCCTGGTTCTACTGAAGTAAAACTTCAGAAGTTTCCAAACAGCAGAGTAAAATCAGCCACAGCTGACTGCTCATGCACTTAATCGGTAGTGTGCCTTCTCTCCTGAAAAACCCGCCTATCGAGTATTTATAAAGCATTATATGGTGTCAGAAGTTATCTTAAGCCAAAGATTTTTGGATTACTTCCCCCAAGTCTGCTGGCTTTAGGAGGGAAGCGTGCAGAAAAATGGTGTCAGCTTAGCAACATTCTGAAATATTCTTCTCTGCCACGGAGGCTGCCAGGGAATTAGCTGAAGGGCAAGTGGTGACAGTGCTTGGGGCACGGGGTGCTCAGCAGCCCCCTAAGTACACAGTGGGAAGGCAGAAAAATAATTTAACACAGTGTTTGGTGCTAAATAAAAACCTTACAGTGATTAGGAAGGTCAGATTGACTCACACTGAAGACCCAAAGCAGAAGGATCAGCTTCAGAATCAGTGGGATATGCTGGGGTGTGCCATCCACACATAAGCATCACAGAAGTACACACAAAGAAGGCAATCACATAGACATTAATTTCAAAAATTTCAATCCTTCTACTGCCAAAATACAGTGCCAGAGTGGCAAACATATAAAATGAGGTTTTCAGCCACAATCTGGTTTCTTTGTGCCTTTACTATAGGAAACAGGGGCTACAGCAGCTGGTGTAACCCATCAAGCAGCAGGTTTACCTAGCTCTGCTTTGGGTAGAGCTGACACGTTTAGCTTTCCCTCCTCCCTTAAGTTTTACTCGTCATATTTCCCCAGCCAAACGCGCCCCACTCGCCCGTGTTGACAGTGACCCCGCGGAGACTCCCAGCTTGGCTGGAGCCGCGATGAACTTTCTGCTTCTCCTCACTGGGTGTGCCCTGTCCTGCTGGGGATAAAACGGCGCATTCAGCTGGTGCTCACCACAAGGAATAAATAAAGCCAGGAAGGAACTGGGGGCTGGCGGGAGAGCCGTCGGTAGCGGTGACGTCCGCGGTGTTTGGCCCCGCTCGGGGCTGGCCC